>JARQOC010000005.1:75443586-75703804 GCA_033576535.1 Allobates femoralis | reverse complement strand
TGTAATGTTTGTTCCTTGCTTTCTGTGTTTTCCTCCATGCTTCAAATTCTCCCCGGATCTTACTCTTAGTGCTGTAGAAGACCTGCAAAAGGTGGTTCCTTAGTCTCTCAGAGGTCCCGTGACAAAGGTTTCGTTCAAAATGAGTATGATAGCTATGTAGAAGTGGATTTGTAATCCAGAGTCCTTTGAGAATCAGATTCTCCTTCTTGCATTTGGAGAAGAAAAATATGTCACTGTCCAATTGTGCACGTTTCTTCAGAAGTGTCTTTAATCCTTTAAAAATTTGGTATATTCTGGTGTGCTCCATTCTGATAAGGTAAAAAATGTTTGTACCGTGTTAGCTAGTAGATAGAAAAATATTAGAATCTGAGAGTCCTCAGTGGTTGATACCTTTTAATGGCTAACTGAAAAGATGGTAAATATTCACAAGCTTTCGAGACTCTATGGCCTCTTCATCAGGCCTCACAAACATTGTAGTTGCAATAATTTTCCCTCTCTAACTCCCGCTCCAGTAGGGTAATTAAAGAAGCCTAAAGAATGCAGGTTTTATGACTTAAGAGATAAGAATTCTTTGGAGGCAAAAAGCAATGCAGAGTTTCTTTGTTAGATCAGCTAAAATGATTTAAGGCAAATGTCATGCACCACTTTAATATGAGTTAATGAAGTTATATTTTCAGAATCCATACAACATGTCGAACGCAAAACACAATTTTGCTTCACTGAGTGATTACTGGAATCATAAAAAATGGATTTCTGCCAGTTAGGTACTCACAGCCATATCGTGTTTCCTGCCTATCAAAAGATAAATGTACAACCAACAAGATTATGTGAACATCTTTCACATGCCATGCTCAGAGTGCCAAGTGCCAAGAGTGGAAATTCCAGAATTTTCTGTAGTGCTGGCACTTCTTTTTAATCCAGCCCCTTGAAGTCACCAGAGGGAGGTCAGTAATTTTGTTGTATAATCATAAAAACCAAAATCATGATTTGTGTCTCATTCAGACCTTGAAGAGACAGCCGAAACTAAGATGTGGAACTGAATCATGTTTTCTAAGGAGTCTCTTCCTCCCTATACATGGAAGTCATATCTGTTGCAGGTGTAGTGAATTTCTCATTTCAATAATTTAATGCTATGTAACTTTCTATATTGTATTATATTTTATCCACCTTGTAATATCGTGAATATTTTTGTAAACACTGACTATTCTTTCAGATTAAATCTAGAAAATTCAATAGCTTCGCTCTTGCTCTATGAACTAAAACCACTACCTCGTGTAAGCCTTACGATACCAGTAACAGGTGTCCAATCGGCCTTATAAATAATTGATGATGATGTGGAGCCCACTGGGACGGGGTACTCGGTACCGGACCATGTACTGCTGAGGATGTCACGGAGGTCCTGGTCTGGACAGTGTCCCAGGTTCCGCAAGTAAATGGGGGGATATTTACAGGGGAGTTTGTCGTGACGCCACCCACAGGTTGTGGTCAGGGTGACCACCGCTGCTGCAGAACCTCCGGGGATGATGTTTGGCAGCTGGAGATGGAACGGCTCTCCGCAGGTAGAGCCTGGTTACCTGGGGCAGTGGTAGTTAAAGTCTATGATGGATGCTATAGATGTTGCAGGATAGGGATGATAGTGGAGACGGTGGCTGCTTGTGAGGAAAATTAGGGCTCGCACACTCACAGTTTTGAAGTTTTCCAAGACTTTACTGCAGATGTTGGTAGCAGAGTATTGTCCACAGAGTCTGTACCGGGGACGGGTTGCTCCCACCCTGTCCGGGTCCTCAGCTTCCCACTGCTGCACTGTGTGGGTTCGCACTGCTGCTGCCTTAGCTGAGCTGCAGGCACTGTCTCTCCTCACAGGAGAGACTCCTCCATTGCTAGGCAGCTTGAGTCTTTCCGTGTGCTTTTCACCCCGCCATGTTGCTTCGCTGAGGTACAGTGTAGATCTACAACCTCCACTATCCCGGTGTTTACTGTGCTGCATGTGTCAGTCACAGTTTCGGATCCGGAATCTGATCTGTGCGTTCCTCCGGGGCGAGTTGTGAAGTCACTCAGTCTCCCAGATTGTTCTTCTGTTTCTTGTGCTCCTTCCCTCAGACCCTGGCTAGGTCTGGAATCAAGGAGCAGACTGTAGAGAAGCCTGAAGCAGCCTCTTTACACTACAGTCTCTCTTCCTCAGTTCTCCCAGGAACTGAACTGAACTACTTCCTCTTGACCCAGAATATATAAGGGAGCTGCTTTAGCTCCCCCTTCTAGCCCAGAGGTGCTAGTGAAGTGTCAGGTGTTGTGTGGGGAGTGAACCCATGTTGATGTTCATGTGGCACATTTACCCCTGGGGTGCCACATTCTCCCTTAGTTAAAGACAGTACTCCGGGATTGTGGAAAAACAAACAAACAATTAGCATAACAATATTTACAGAGCCTTAAAAATAAAAGTACAAAAATCACTAAAGTTCAAAAAGAGTCCAAAAGTTCAAAAAGCAGTCCTTCCAGAGGTTTAGTCCAGTGCCTCCGGGGCTGGTGAATATATACAAGTAAGTCTTTACCACAACCAGTCCGTGTTAGTATGGTCCATTATAAAATATTCAAGAATTTGCAAGAAGTTCATACAGTATAGTCTCTGTAGGTACCACGTTGCTGGCACCCGTGTACAGAATTAAGTGTTAATGGTAATCCGGATATGCTAGTATCTTTTCTCCTGTCAGCGCACACTTCAGCTTGTTGAAGGAGTCTTTCCTCTCTTCACTCCACTGGAAAGGAGGATTACGGGTTGAAGACCTTTTTGACTGTCCTACCAGGATGTCTGTGTGCTTAAACAGTGGAAACATCTCACAAGTGACCCCATTTGGAAATGAGATCATTTTCACACAGGCTGCATGAAAAAATGGACTCAAAAATATGTTGGCCAATTTCTCCTGAGTATGCTGATACTCCATATGTGGTGGGAAAACAATTTGTGGGTGCATGGCCAGGCTTGGAAAGGAAGGAGTGACATTTTTTAGCATGGACCTGGTATGTGAATATTTAGGCTATGTGTCGTCACTGCAGATTTCCTGAGTTTTTGCCACGATTTTACCTTGTTTTTTCTGTGTATTTGTGACAATTCCGCAGTACAGCACCTTCCCTGCAAAGTGTATGGGAAATAATCAGTGTTGTGTCCATGCAATGGATTTTTGCACAACGTAAAAATCTGCAGCATGTCAATTCTTTCAATGTAGTTTGCTGCAATTTTTACCCAATGTCAGCTCCAAAATACTCATCAAATATGCAGCACTGTCCATACAGGGAGTATTAGTTGTGTGTTTAGCGGGGATTTTCCGCTAATGATGTGGGATTCTGCTGCACTCTTGGTCACCAGCACAGCTACGGGCTGCACCCACCACCAGCTGCCTAGTGTACCTACCTAATAACCAGAAATACGGCAAGATTGATTTTTTTCTTCTGGAAATAATTTGAAGGAAGAAAAAAGAAACGACATGAAGCTTCGCTGTATTTTTAATTGCCAGCCAGGTACAACTAAACAGCTAGAGGCTGTCACCCACTCTCAGCTGCCTAGTTGTATCTGGCTGGCAACCAAAAGTACAGTGAAACCAAACATCATTTTTTTTTATTCACAAAAGTAGTTTGAAAAAAATAAATAATATGGAGCTTCATTAGTATTTTTGGTTGCCAGCCAGGTACAGCTAGGTACAGCTGGGGGCAGGAATCCTCAGCATGGAGGGGCCCAAGCAATCTTGGTCCACCATTCTGTGAATTGCAGCCCTCAGCCACCCCAGAAAATGGCGCATTCATTGAAGCACCATTTTCTGTCGCTGTACCCCAACTCTTCCAATTGCCCTGATGCTGGTGGCAAACTGGGTAATAAATTGGTTAATGCCAGCTTTGCTTAGGCAGCTGGCACTAAGCCCGAGATTCATAGTGTCGTGCCAATGTTAGACCCGCCCATTATGAATCTCTACTAAATCGTAAAAAAATACACCACACAGAGAAAAAATGTTTTATTAGAAAAAAAAAACACAAACACAAATTCAGACTCTATCTTTATTACTCCATACGCTCAGACGTAGCCCACAACAATGGTCCCACGATACTCAATCTCCTTTGCTACACCCAGAGTCTGCAGCAAGGGATCAAGTGTCCTCTTGTTGTAGTTTCTGGGGTCACACTGATGGTGCACTGTATGGCAATGATCTGCCATACAGTGCACGTCAGTGTGACCCAACACTGCAGCAAGGGATCAAGTGTCCTCTTGTTGTAGTCTCTGGGGTCACACTGATGCTGCACTGTATGGCAGTGATTTGTTATAGATTGTACCATCAGTGTGACCCAGAGACTACAATAAGAGGACACTTGATCCCTTGCTGCAGTTTCGGGTCACACTGACAGGTGCGTTTTATGGCAATGATCTACCATACAGTATACTTGTCAGTGTGGCAAACCCAAGTCCCAGAGATCACATGATCTCTGAGGCTTAGGTCAGGTGACTGGATGTTGTCATGGCAACGTTGGGTTACCATGGTGATAATCGGCCTATTGCAATTACATTACGATGGACCGATCATTGCTGGGAGACAGGTGAGAGCGCGCATTCCCTCTCCTGGGACCTCGAGTGCTGAGATCAGTAAGATTGCAGCACTTAGGGGATGACGCAGAGCCAGTCACAGTCATCACATTGCTGTGCCTGGTTGTCACATTGCTCATCCTCATCCTCATCTCCTACATGCAGGGGATGAGGCTGAGGGGAGTGAGCACAGATGGCAAGTGGGAGTGGATGCAGGAGGGGAGAGGAGCAAACACACGAGGGGAGGAGAAGGGATCGGGATGACAGGAGACGGACACATGAGGGGAGTTGAGTGTGATCAGGAGGGGAGCAGACACACCAGGGGAGGGGAGCAGGATCAGGAGGCAGAATCAGAGGGGAAGGGATCGGACATAGGAGGAGAGAGTCGGCGGCAGAGAGGAGAGGACACAGGAGGGGACCCTGAGTGCTGCATAGTAGCACTTAGGGGATGACACAGAGCCAGGCACAGCCATCACTGTCACATCCCTTCTCTGCAGCCTGATCTCCATGCATGAAGATTAGGCTGTAGAGAAGCAGCGGGCACAGGCGAGCAGGCGGCAAGTGGGCACACGCAGCCTGCACTGCTGCCATGCTTGCTGGTGGGAGTGATCACTCCCATCAGATCACTCCCATTAGAACTGGAGGGGGCGATACCCTCCCCCTCCAGCGCTCCACCCTATAGAAGGGGCTATTACAGCCACTTCCATAGCTGAAGAGTGACGATTGCTGGGATTGGCTGTGTTCAGGGTGGGGTGGGGAATCCATCCACACTGACATCAAGGTCCAGTATTCTGTGATTAGAATCACAGAATACCGGACCGCGATCACGGTTACCGTAGTATTGGTGCCGCAATCCTGCCATTTTGTACTTGAAATCCATCACGTCCCACAATGTCAAAGGTCGGGAAGAGATTAACTCTTCCAGAGATTGCTCAGGATTAAAAAACATGGCTTTCTTTTTCTAAAACCAGTGACACATCGGTTTACTAGTTGTGCGTGATATTGCATCTCTGGACCGTTCACTGCAACGATTCTGAGCAGCCACACCAGACACAATGTATGAACAGAAAACAACCTTGTTTTTCAAATCCCGGAAAACCCCTTTAATATTACCACTGAATGGAAAACAGAAAAAAGTACGGTATATGGAATCTTACAAACTGACTATTGCTAAAGGAGTTGTACAAACGTCACTTATCATGAATGATACAACTACCAAGTTGGTTTACTTACCTGTGCAGTTGATTTTAAGCGCCGTTAGCCTACATCAGACAGTTACAGACTATTTCCTCTCTCTGGTATGTTCCCTAAGGTTATCCTCATTTACAATGTAAATTACAATGCTGTTAAACTCTGTAATATGGAATTATGACTTAATTGTGTCTTCAGAGAAACCTATATGAGGCTCCTTCAAGTCCCAAGAATAGGAACCTTTGGCTTCAGATCCCTAGGTAATCTTGCCTGTTAAACATGGATCATGATCTCGAACATGTAGCAGCTGATTTCCCTCTTGAGGATCATGCATTGTTCAGCCTCAAGTGACAGTCATCACACAGTGTAACACAAGTCCTAGTCATTGTTTGATTATGTAGTTGATTTTCTTAAATAACATATATTGACCTGAGCCCTTGGTCCGAGGGGGCCCAATGGTCTAGTACTCTGCCACAATATGAAAGAAGTAGTATTCATTTTACATACTGTTAGCAGATATAAAATTTTATTATCTCTGTACTTTGACATCCCTGTGGTTCTCAGTTATGACATCAATATGATTTCACTATATTCATATCATACTATGACATCTCTTCGCACATCACTCCTATATTGTGCAGTTATGTTTATAACCCTAATGAGATCACTGTGTTTTTAGCGTCGCACTGCAATATCTCTGTGTGTATTATTCCTGTACCGTGACACTGCTGTTTATGTTAATTATCTCAAGCCAGGAAAACCCCTTTAACTGTATGGTGCCTACAGTAAAGCAAGGTGGTGGCAGTGTCCTTATGTGAGGCTGTATGAAAGCTGCTGGTGTAGGGAAGCTACATTACATTGATGGTATCATGAATTCACAGATGTTCACGTCCTACTGACGGACCCCACACGTGGACCCACTGGACCGCGTAGTGCGGATGCTGACACCGGGATGACAGAGAGACGGACCAGTACAGTAGAGTCAACAGGTTTATTGAACAACACAAGAACCCACGCCCCAGGGGAGGGCCACACGGCCACAGCACCGGAACACCACCGAAGGAGGCCCCGGAGCCCTTAACCCCCATACAGGGATACCGCCGGTACCAACCTCGATGGACCAATGAAGCGGACACGGGTGTTAAACCGACCCAATGCAACATGGAAACAACACAGCAACCGGGTATAAGATAGGACACGGAGAACCGGAAACACGGAGAATCCGGAGCAGGACCTGAATCAGCAATTTCAGCTTGGAAGAGATCCAGGTGGAAGACCCAGAACACGGGAGTCAGCAAGGAGCCGGCAGGGCGGAGATCTGCAGGAAGGAACACACAGAAATCATATAACAAGCAAGATAAGGAACAACCTAACCAGACCAGGAATAGCAAATTCACTAAATAGAAATTGCCCTGGCAAAGACTGACTGGAAACAGGAAGTTTATATCACAGCAGGGCAGTCCTGATTGGCAGGACACAGAAGCATGGTGATTGGCTGAGGGGAGGAGCATGCTCCCTGCAGCCTCTCCAGCATTCACTGATTTGGAGATGGAATTTCATGCGCTCAAGCAGTAGCCCCGGAAGTGAGGAGACGAGCAGCGCTACTCCAGCAGAGGGTGCTGGAACCCTGCGGCAGACCCCCGAGGGGTTACACATGCTGTCATCACTCCGTGCCGTGGTAGACGGGTACTTTTCCAACATGACAATGATCCAAAACACACGAGTTTAATTTTTGAAGAAAAGGGTGAAAGTGATTCAGTGTCCAAGTGTCTCCTGATCTGAACCCAATCAAACACCCTTGGGGATTTCTGAAGAGCCAAGTTCTTATTATTCTCCATCCAGCATCCAGGATCTAAGACAGGTTGTACTTGAAGAATGGAAAAAGAAAGGATGTGGCAATATGTCAGCAGCTTGTTCATTTCATGCCTAGTAGAGTTTGTGCCGTTCTTAAAAATCATGGAGGCCATACACAATACTAAATGTAGTTGTTGTTGATGTTGGGTGTACTCATTTTTGCATGACCCAACTTAAGTAGAACTGAAGATTTTGTGATGAAAGATATGGTTATAGTTCAAAAATAGAAAAGCCGGGCACTACACATTCAGACCGGACATTGGTCAATGGCAAGATCGTCAGCGATAGTGGAACAGGATAAATGCCAATGAGTGGGTGTTGCACTGTTTTAAGGAGATATAATAAATATCAAATTGCTCTGAAGAAAACTGCACCCATCCATGGAGATCTGGTTTTAGAGCTTTAGTGTGGGACCCGCAGAAGGACCTACCTGGCCCTATTGTACCCGTATGACTAATTGTGATCTGTCATTGTTTGTCGCCGTTTGTGGTCGTCTTCGACCACATTTCTTTGTCTACCCTCTAAATTGTAAAGCGCCATGTATCCTAATAGCGCTATATAAATACCTATTAATAATAATAATAATAATAATAACCTGGTACGAAACAGTGGACCGTTGTCTGTCTTCCCCTCCTCCCTGCCCTTGTATCTGCACGTATGTACATGGATCACTTGAAAAAAGCACTAAAGCCAGATCTCCATGGGTGAGTGCCGTTTTCTTCAGAATGATTTGATTTAAAGATATGGTTAAGCCTTGGGTAAATAAAAATATTCTTTGAAATTGAGTCTTGTCAAAATTTTGGAAGGAGGTGTACTCATTTATGCTAAGCGACTGCATCTCTCATATATACAGTATATTATACATATCTACTATATAATCGTCTAATGTTGTCTGCCTGTCACGGAAATCGAGGCGGCCACCAATGGCCGCAGACTATGCGAATAGGCGCGCGAATTCAAAGTTCGAATTTCGTGCCAACTTGCAGCACGGCGACAGCGGTGCGACAGCGCCACTATCGCTGTCGCCGGGATACACCGGTCCGGCCAACGGTGGCCGCAGCCCACGTGAGCCAGCCAGGAGATGACCGGCATTAGCCAGTCATCTCCCGGCTGGCGAGCCTCTGACCTCTGTGCAGCAGTAGTCACGGCTGAGCTCCAGTCAGTGGCGAGAAAGCCGGGAGATGACCGGCGTCAGCCGGTCATCTCCCGACTGCTCACAGCGGTGGTTCCCTTCGCGTCATTCAAACCGCGCGCCAAGCCGCAGTACTCTTCTGATTGGTTTGCTGCAGCCGCGGCGACCAATCAGAGAAGTAGCGCGACTTGGCACGCGGTTTGAATGCCGCTTCTCTGATTGGTCGTTGTGTTCAGTGCTGACCAATCAGGATAGCGGCGCGTGCCATGGCGCCATATTTAAAATACACTGAGTACAGCACGCGCCGCTATTCTGATTGGTTGGCGCTGAACATGGCGGCCAATCAGAATAGCGGCGCGCGCCATGGAGCCATATTTTAAATACACGGGGACGTGTGCCCTGCATAGGGGACGTGTGCCATGCACATGGGACGTGTGCCCTGCATAGGGGATATGTACCCTGCATAGGGGACATATGCCACAATAGGGGACGTTGCCACGCATATGGGACTTGTGCCCTGCACAGGGACTGTGCCACACTTAGAGGACGTGCCATGCATAGGGTGTTGTGTGCCACGCATAGGGATGTGTTGCCTGCATAGGGTACGTGCGCCACACATATGGGAATTGTGCCGTGCACAGGGGATCGTGTGCCACACATTGAGGAGGTGTGCCATGCTTAGGGTCGTTGCCATCGCATAGGGACGTGTGCCCTGCATAGGGGACGTGTGCCATGCATAGGGGATATGTGCCATGCACAGAGGACATGTGCCACGCATAGGGGATGAGTGCCACGAACGGGGACGTGTACCATGCACAGGGACGTGTGCCCCCATAGGGGATGTGTGCCATGCATAAGGGACGTGTACCATGCACAGGACTGTGCCCTCCATAGGGGATGTTGCCATGCATAAGGGGACGTTTGCCACACATAGAGGACGTGTGCCATGCTTAGGGGTCGTGTGCCACGCATAGGGACGTGCCCTGCATAGGGGACGTGGCCACGCATATGGGACTTGTGCCTGCACAGGGACGTGTGCCACACATAGAGGACGTGTGCCATGCATAGGGGTCGTGTGCACGCATAGGACGTGTGCCCTGCATAGGGGACGGTGCCACGCATATGGGACTTGTGCCCTGCACAGGGGACGTGTGCCACACAAAGAGACGTGTGCCATGCATAGGGGTCGTGTGCCACGCATAGGGGATGTGTTGCCTGCATAGGGGACGTGCGCCACACATATGGGACTTGTGCCTGCACAGGGGACGTGTGCACACATAGAGGACGTGTGCCATGCATAGGGTCGTGTGCCACGATAGGGGCGTGTGCCTGATAGGGACGTGCGCCACACTATGGGACTTTGCCTGCACAGGGACGTGTGCCACACATAGAGGAGTGTGCCATGCTTAGGGGTCGGTGCCACGCATGGGATATGTGCCTGCACAGAGGACATGTGCCACAAGGGATGAGTGCCACGCACGGGGACGTTGTACATGCACAGGGACGTGTGCCTCCATAGGGATGTGTGCCATGCATAAGGGACGTGTACCAATGCAAGGGGACGTGTGCCCTCCATAGGGGATGTGTGCCATGCATAAGGGACGTTTGCCACCATAGAGGACGTGTGCCATGCTAGGGGTCGTGTGCCACGCATAGGGGACGTGTGCCCTGCATAGGGGACAGTGTGCCACGCATATGGGACTTGTGCCCTGCACAGGGGACGTGTGCCACACATAGAGGACGTGTGCCATGCATAGGGGTCGTGTGCCACGCATAGGGGACGTGTGCCCTGCATAGGGGACGTGCGCCACACATATGGGACTTGTGCCCTCAAGGGGACGTGTGCCACCATAGAGGACGTGTGCCATGCTTAGGGGTCGTGTGCCACGCATAGGGGACGTGTGCCCTGCATAGGGGATATGTGCCATGCACAGAGGACATGTGCCACGCATAGGGGATGGTGCCACGCACGGGGACGTGTACCATGCACAGGGGACGTGTGCCCTCCATAGGGATGTGTGCCATGCATAAGGGACGTTTGCCATGCATAGGGGACGTGTGCCATGCATAGGCAGAGTTGTACTGTCTAATTGTCAATATGAGCCTTTAGGGGGAGCGGCAGTGCAGAAGGGGGCAGTGCCTGCACCATGCACTTCCTGTGTGACATGCGCCGGCTGCATAAGGTAAAATCACCAGCGGTGGCTACCGACAGCACCCCCCGCCAGCGGCCGCCGACAGCACCCCCCACCCCGGTCCTCACCTAGGCTCAGGCGGCAGAGAGCCTTGCTGCACCCCTGTGCATAGGGGGAATTAATCAGAAATGTGTACCGGCAAATTTTTTTTACAAAAAATGCACTTGTGTGACAGAGACAACAGCGCTACACTCACATAGCGGGTAGGAAAGCTGACTTCACTGTCGGCTTTCCCATCCCACTATTTGTAATGAACAGCGATATGAAAACGACGCACCAGCTATCCCAGCCAGGTCGTATCGTTATAGTTATCGGTATCTCTGGTGCGTCGTTTTGTGTGACAGGGGCTCTATACTTACAGGACCTATGATGTCACAATCATGGCTGGAGCAAGGTCACATGGCTGTGACATCACCAGAGGTCCTTAAGCTAAACGCACACAGCACCAGGAGTCAGGTACTGCAGACCACTTACACCCACACACCCTACACTCACCCACCACTACACTTACCCGCACTCACATCAAACTCTGTCCTGCACTCATGTCACACTCACCCTGCACTCACGTCACACTTAGCCCTATAACCCCACACTGTCTCTCTTAATAAAAACCCACGTTGCTGATTGGTTGCGCCCAGGCCAGCCGCGAACAATCAGCGACGCGGGATTTCCATTACAGCGAAACAGGCACAGTCCGCCTGGTCTTCCGGCCCCCTCCGCTCGGTCTCCTGCCACGCTGCACACCTGCTCCACACTCCCTCCCGGCCGCTGATCCATGCTCCATCTGCCCGCTGCTCACCCGCCATTCTTCTTCTTTTTGTGGCATAGACTCCAGAAATTCAAAGGCCGCGGGGGTGGGGGTGGAGCTACCAAAGAGGGCGTTGAAATGGTCATGAACAACGGCACGGCACCACATCAGGGCTATGCGCGTGGATACGCCTACTATGACGCCCCCTGTTAACTCCACCCCCCGAGGCCTTGGAATTGCTGATGTCTATGCTGGAGGAAGAAGAAGACATGCTAGGGTGAGAGGCAGCTGGACAGAAGCCTGTAGGGGTGAGAACTCAGGGGGGCCACTGCCGCACACCCGCACCGCCGTACATCAGCACCGCACACCCACAGATTCTAGAATACACATCAGGGCTATGCACGTGGATACGCCTACTATAACGCCCCCTGTTAACTCCACCCCCGAGGCCTTGGAATTGCTGACGTCTATGCTGGAGGAAGAAGACATGCTAGGGTGAGAGACAGCTGGACAGAAGCCTGTAGCGGGTGAGAACTCAGTGGGGCCACCGCCGCACACCCACACCGCCGTATATCCGCACTGCACACCCACAGATTCTAGAGTACCCGATGCGTTAGAATCGGGCCACCATCTAGTATATACATAAATACCAAATACCCACACTGCTCACAAAAAGGTTAGGGATATTTGGCTTTCGGGGAAAATTTATGGAAAAGTAAAAGTGCATGCTAAGTGATATTTTATCATAACAGTATGGCATTTATGTAGAAGCATGCAGTGGTGATTTCCTCATCTCAGACAATAGATTGAAACAAAAGCCAACAACAGCAGTGACAAGAAAGTCAATCTTTCAATAAAATGTCATGTGGCCTTGAGCATCAATTACAGTCTGACAACAACAACTCATACTGTTCGCAAGCGGGTTTAGTCTGTTGAGGCGGCATCCTACTTTCCTTGAAGGGTGGCCCTCAGGTCATTGATGTTCTGGGGAGCAGAGTTAAAAGCCTCACACTGGGCTCAGCTGATCCTATAGGTTTGAAGTGACCGGCAGTAAGGCCCGGGTGTCTATGATTGCTCAACAATCCCATACTCGATTTAGGAGAACTTTTCACAACAGGTGATAATCATTCATGGTTTGGCTGTCATCTTCTTTGATAATTATTGATACAGTGTTATGCTTGATTGGTATTTATTAATGTGCGTTTATTGCTCCATGGTGTATACCCTCGTATATGGGAGGTCACTGTTTTACTTGATGAAGTTTACACTAGGAAGGTTGAACCTGTATCAGCTCCGGGATGCACGCAAACAAACAAAGAAAACAAAACAGTACTGGCAATATCTTTCCCTAGCTTTCCCTCAATGTACGTTACCAGTCTATAACAGCAGAAGGTGTAGCTCCCACGTCGCAGGCCTGGGGTCTAAGGTGGCGATTCCAGGGGAAGCGATGAAGGGGGGTGTCTCCTCAGTCCTCTCCATAGGTACCAGTTTATAATCTCTCAGTCCGAGGGTAAAAATAAGGAAGACAGGAGTATAGGTTTCGAAGATGGCTCCCTTGTGTCTGTCACAGTCTCTGAATATGCTCTAGGAGTGCGATACTCTGCAGTCAGGTTAGGCTCATGGTAACAATGTTCTGCAGCCTGGGGTTTGTCGCAACAGCTTCCGCGGCGTGATCTTTCCAGAGAGGTGTTGCAAGGAAGCCCTCTCTCAAGAAGAACCCACAGGCAGGTCTGTCCTGGTCGAGCTCTGCCCCTTCTCTGTTTCCCGCACTTTTTCTTCCTCAGCACATGGCTGATGTGGGAGGGGATCAGCAGTTGGTGTAATCATCTCCTCAGCAATTTCAGCACTTGTCCACAAGGGGGCAGTATTGGACTGTGTAATGTCCACTTCAGTGTCCATTTCAATAATCATACAGTCAGGGCTACCCACTCCGTTACTGGTTTACTATTGGATTCAGGCTTGGCGAAAGTGCAGGCCCCTTCATTTGAGGTAGCCCAGTCTCCAGCAGCCGTTCTCTAATGATGCGACCTCAATGAGTTGGAGCATTGTCATCCATAAAGATGAAATTCAGCCTATGTTGTTTATGCAAAGGCATAATTACTGGATTAATGATGTTATTCAAGTAGTAGGGGTTTGTCAGTGTACCATTAACAAAGTGTAGAGCAGTCCTGTACTGACTAGACACACCTGTCTGCACTGTAACACACCACAGGCTCATCTGATGACAACAATGGCTGATGTATAGGTCTCTCCTTGATGTCTCTAACATCGTTAGCAGCTATTATTTCTGCTGAGTGTGAATCTACTTTCATCAGTGAATAGCACTAAGGCTGCCTTCAGACTTGCAGATGCATCTGCAGCGTTTTGCAGTGCTCTGCAAGCATTGCATGCAGACCATGCCCTATTGTTTATAATGGAGCGCACGCGGTCTAGATGCTTGCAGACGCCTTCCGCTTCTTTGCCCGCAGCCGTGATCTGTGCGCAGCTGATGCCTGCCACAAATCACTACATCTCGGCCGCACCACTGACGCAACATCTCGCAGTCTGGTTGCGGAGAGATGTGTGATCTTACGCAGTGAATCCGCCTGCGTCTAGATCACTATGCGGGCAAATGAGAGCGCACGAGGTTCTCAAGCATTGCAACCGCCTTTGCGCTCATGATAACATCGTTGCATGCAGATTTCGTGCCTGAGTGAGATCTCTTCAATCTGAAGCAGCCTTATCCTCACTGGTCCCTTGTCTAGCGTAGATGCTCCCTGTGGTTGGTGGATGGTCAGGTATCCTTGCAAGTTGTCTAGCCCCAGACCATGCTGAGTGAATGGTTTTGAATAGTGTGACATCACAGTCATCAGTGTTTAGTGTTGCCAAAGAATATCCACTTCTCTGTCTTTCTGTTTCTCTTCCGGTCTCTCTGCATCTCTGTTGCACCTGATGACACTCTAGCTCATTGGCCTCTTCCATCTGAAAACCTCTTGCTTGCAGTCTGATAATGTGAAGTACTGTAGATGAATTATTAGGTATTGTCGTGGTCTATGAGGTCAACATGGGATCAGAATGATGAGATACCGTTAAAATAAGGATTCTAATTGAACCACAACATTTATTGGGCGATTCATGGATCAAGCACTGTTGTGAATTTTGCATTAAGATTCTAGTTAAGAACAGCAAGTTGCGCCAAAATTACTGAAACATTGAACAGTTGGGCATGAGCGTTCAATAGTGTACAGAAAGTCACACTAAATTAAGCGAAAATGGTAAGAGTGCATTTTAGGATCATCCTGAAATTTCAAAAGAAAGCCAAATATCCCTAACCTTTGGTAAGTAGTGTATATACACAGAAGAGAAATCATTTATCTATTTATACAAAACATTTTATTTAAGATACGAGGTCAAATGCACATTACAAGCATAAAAAGGCAACGAGTATGAGTATTAATCATGTAGGACAAAATAACATTTAAATTTTGTACATAAAATATGCTTTTTTCTATAAGGGCAACATATGTGGAACGTGGAACTCAAAAGCCCCCTACACCCCTCTAACCAAAGTTGGAGTCATGTCACCGAACTCCATATCAAAGTTAAGAGTAAACAATGTTAAAATAAATAAACCACTGTATTTTGGGACTATAAGACGCTCCTTAGATTTAGACAGCAGGAAATAGGAAAAACATTTTTCTATTGATTAAAACTTCCCTGGTGGTGTAAAGTAGAGCAGTCATTATCTCTAATTTTAATGCACTAGGATAAAATAAGCATGAATAGATGTATCGTTAGTGTCTATTTGCAGTGTGTGTACTATATACACACTGCTTTGCTACATGCACATTTATATACACACATTGCTCTGCTACATGCACATTTATATGAGCACACACAGCTCTGTTAAATTTGAATACTCGGATACAGCTCTGGCAAAAATTTAGAGACCACTGCAGCTTTCTAAAAATCAACCTATTCCAACCAAAGTACACCTCATGCTACTTAATGCACCTCTGATTAGGTGATTACCTGAACCAAATCTTATTTAATGAGGGTAGTAAAAAAAAAAACAAACAGAATTTAATGAGGGTAAGTATAAAAAATACTGCTGTGGTCTTTACAATCTTCTTGCAATAGGACAAGCTGGATGGCAAAACAAGTGCTAGGAATAACCCAAAAAGTAATTTGAATAAAAAAATAACTTTTAACCATGCCAAAGGAGTTGAAAAGAAAAGTCTTGAGTGAGGAAATGAAGGAAATATTAAAACCAAAATTCAGATATTCTTCGATTATTATCACGCTAACGATTTATTCTTGTACTAGGGATGTATACTTTCTTTGATGGCCTTGTGGTTTCCCTGGGATGTCTGTGGAGTCCTAAAAATATACAGTATATTAGTATTTATATATAGATCTCAGCTTTCCTCTGTTTATTTATAAAATGGCCTTTTTACCTTTTAGAAGATCTTACTCCTTCTAATGGTACCTTTACACGCCACCACCGAAAGGTAGAAACTGGCAGGTATCGGATACAATTGTACCTTTTACCTTCAAAACACCGCGAAGTGGCGGCGTGTAATTCAGGTTGTACCTTCCTGTCTCTTTGAATACCTGTCTTTCAGCCGTGCTGAAAAACAAGCAGGTATAATCCCTATGGTGGCGGCGTGTAATCGGGGCACAGGCACGGTATTTGAGTTACCTGGGGCGTGCTACAGCGTCATGTATACCAAGCCCCATCAGCTATCATTGGTGGGGACTACTGTGTACCCATTGGCTGCCCCTGCACAGGGCGGCATATTTACAATACACATTTGCTAGAGCGTCATGTATTATCCAGCCCCCCTGCGCTGGCTGGCCAATCATGATGTTATTGCATTGTCCAATCACTGTACGAGCGTCGCGTAATACACAACTCTGTCACGCCTATGAAGTTACGGCGCACAATATGTACGCCCAGATTCCGTTGTGGTAGCGGCGTGTAAATCAGGGAAGGTGCTCCACAGAAGGTAACCTGCGGCACCGTCGGCACTTCCGGGGAACGAAAATACTTTCTGTGGAGCACCTTGTGGCGGCGTGTATTTGCGGTATCAGGTACCATTAGCAACCGTTGAAAACTTGCGCGTGCACGTGCGGTGACTACCTGTTGCTACCCTCGGTGGCGGCGTGTAAAGGTACCATAATGAATGCTTGGTTTAGATTAAGATTCTTCTTTCTTCTCTCTGCCAAGGACATATAAATATCTCCTCTATTCTTAATAGTTATTCAGTTTTTGTATTTAAGGAAAACTGCTACCTGTATCATCAAGAGTCTTTTTTCTTGGTTACGAGTTTTCTTAATTTCTACACCATAATCCATTCCCTTTTAACAAATATAATTCCCTATGTCAGTATGGTGTTAATACATCCTATACAACAGACATTCGGTGTAAATACCTTATTGTTCACCAATAACAATATGGGATCTTTATCTCTTTGTATGGACTGTTGAATCTCCTAGTCCTGTGGATTGTATAACTAAAATTATACTTCTTTAAATGCAATTATCAACTTTATATATATAATAGAACCATTCCAAGTAGTGAGTTACTGAAATATAATGTGCTTTCCTCCTATGTCTAAATATTGTGCTTTGCTATAAAGTGTATCTCCAACTATTGTTTTTTTGTTGTTTTTTTTTTTTTTATAAAAATAATTTTTATATTTATATAGTCTCAATTAATACTTCACAGTATTAAATACTTCCACGTAGTGTTAAATACTTCCTCATATTGTGCTCACTAATATATGTGTTTACCTCTGAATTTCTCAGTGTTACCTACTAAGCAGGTGTTAATTAATCACTATGTGCTCTTAAACTTTCACCTAAGGCTACTTTCACATTACGATTTCTCTAAATCCGATGCTGTCCGATATAAATCGGACAGCATCGGATCCAAACTGATCTCTGCAATCGGATGCCAAATAGGCATCCGAATCCTCCTTTTTGCAGGATCAGTTTGGGCTGTCACGTAGCTCCCCCTCCTCTCCCTCCTGTCATCTTGCTGCCTCCCAGCGGCCCCCCTGTTTTGCCCTAGTGTCCCCCTACTCTCTCCGTACTGTCCCCTGCTGTGCCCTCTCATGTGCCCCCCTCCTGTGCCCTCTCATGTGCCCTCTCCTGTGCCCCCTCATGTCCCCCCTCATGTGCCCTCTCATGTCCCCCCCTCCTGTCCGCTCCTCATGTCCCCCCCTCCTGTCCGCTCCTCATGTGCCCCCCTCCTGTCCGCTCCTCATGTGCCCCCCTCATGTGCCCCCTTCCTGTCCCACCCAACATAACAAATCTTTATTCTCACCTTCCAGCGTTCCCTCGGCGTCTCCATCAGCCTCCGATCGGGTGTACAGGACCTGTGATGACGTCAAAAGCATCAGCGGTTACCGCTGTAACCGGTCATGTGACCCGATCAGTTGATCGGGTTCTGACATCATCACAGGTCCTGTTACCGAGCGGCTGCAGCTGGAGACGCCGAGGGAGCGCTGGCAGGTGAGAATAAAGATTTTTTATTTTTAAACACTTGATTTAACTTATATTTAACTTCTGCAATGTATGTATATACATTGCAGAAGTTAAATTAGGCGGCACACAATAGGTTTAGTGTACTGGGTATGTACTGAGCATGCTCAGTACACTAACATCGGGTCCGAGGAGACATCAGATGTTTCCTCGGACCCTTCTCCATAGGGCCCCATGTTATAGGGATCGGGTCAGATCGGATGTGCACTAAATGCCATCCGATTTGGTCCGATCCGAGTCTGTCAGATTTTATTTTCGGTGCAAAAATCGGTGCAGGCTCCGATTTTTGCACCGATAAAAAAATCGGACAGACTCGGATCGGACCAAATCGGATGACATTTAGTGCACATCCGACTCGGTCCGATGCCCATAGGGCTGCATGGGGCCAAATTCGGATCCGATGCTGTCCGATTTTCATCGGACAGCATCGGATTTAGACAAATCGTAGTCTGAAACCAGCCTTGCTAATGCATGTGCACTTATCTGTTATTCCAATCTAATCGCAGGTGTGCATAGGGCACCTCCTATGTCTAAATATTGTGCTCTGCTATAAAGTGTATCTCCAACCACTAATTTTTTTAAAACAATTTTTATATTTATATAGTCTAAATTAATACTTCACAGTATTATAAACTTCCATATAGTGTTATATACTTTCTTATATTATGCTCACTATTATGTGTTTATCTCTGAATGAATTGCATTGCTTTTTTTTTCTTTGCAAATTTGGCACAGATTTGGTTGCAGAAAAAAGAAATCTGCAGCGTGTCAATTGTTGGTTCATTAATTGTTGCAGCGTTATTTGTGTACCCATTGACTTCATAGTAATAATAAAAAAAATACTTCAAATATGCATGGGTTTTCTCACAGTGTGTTTTTGGTGTGGATTTGGTGCATTTTTGACAAAAAAAAAACATGCATGGTTACAGAAATGTTCTGAAATGATTTGTGACTACCAGAGACTATTTTCAAGTTTTTGGATTCGCTCTCTTTCTCTCTTTCTCCTCTTGTAGCCAGGCTGGCAATTTAAGGAATTCAAAGCAAAAACGGATGGTAGTTTTCATGTATGCATGTATTTTTTTGCCAAAGGATGCAGAACATTTCTGCAGCAAATCTGCAGTATGTGCACGTAGCCTTAATAAAAGCACACACGTTATAGGAAGAGGTCATTTTAGCAAGTGCATCTCCATAATGATAATCATCTTTATTAATATAGCACCAACATATCCCACAGAGCTTTACAATTAATAATAAATAAACGGAATGTTTAATTCATGTACAACTATGGTTTGATTTCTTTGCCTTTGTGGATTGGATGGGTTGTTACTGATATCTGGTGAGAAATTTATGTCAATAGCAGCTTTAGAAATATATTTACTTAGGCTGGCTTCACACTACAGTTTTTTCCCTGATCAGCTTTGATCAGGTTTGTGTGTCAAAGCCAGGAGAGGAACTTGCAGAGAAAAACTATAATTGAAAGATTGACACCTGTTCTGAGTTTTGGAGACACTCCTGGTTTTAACATACAAACCTGATCGAACCTGATCAGGGCAAAAACTGCAGTGTGAAACCAGCCTTAGGCTGGTTTCACACTGCGGTCAGATCAGGTCAGATCAGGTCAGATCAGGTCAGATCAGGTCAGATCAGGTCAGATCAGGTCAGATCAGGTCAGATCAGGTCAGATCAGGTTTTGTGTGCCAAAACCAGGAGTGACTCCAAAACTTAGAACAGGTGTCAATCTTTCAATTATACTTTTTCTCTGCAAGTTCCTCTCCTGGTTTTGAAACACAAAACCTGACCTGATCTGACCGCAGTGTGAAACCAGCCTTAGATAATTTGATGCGTTCAATACTTATTACACCTGCTGTATATGTTACATACACACACATTTACTGGGCAAAATTTTTAGGCTGGTGTGGAAAAAAATGCTGCACAGCAAGAATTCTTTCAAAAACAGAAGAGCTTATTTTTATCAATTAACGAAACGTAAAGTGAATAAACAAAGGAGAAATCAAAGTGGAAGTAATATTTGGGGAGATCGCCCTTTGCCTTCAAAACAGCATCAATCCTTCTTGCATACAGTTTTTGAAGGAACTCAGATGGGAGATTATTCCAAACATCTTGGAGAACTAACCACAGATCTTGTGTTCTGCAAATCCTTCTGTCTCTTCTTGTAGAGCCAGACAGATTCTATGATATTGAAATCAGGGCTCTGTGGGGCCGGATCATCACTTCCAGGACTCTTTTTTCCTTTACACTGAACAGATATTTCTTCATGACATTGTATGTTTATGGTTGTTCTTACACACCTCCCAAATGGTGTAGAATCTTGGTTAAACATCTGTCTATATATCTGCAGCAAAACAACAACCCCAAACTTAGCACCAATGTCATTAAAGAGCCTGATACACACTACGATATCATTAATTATATTGTTGGTACATCACGGCGTGGAGCAATAATATTGTAACGACGTCGTTGCATGTGACATGTAGATATGATCAATGATAAGTCGGCTGATCATTGATCGGAGGTTTATGAACTGGACCATAAATCAGTTGTTGGTCGTCGGTTCAACCTGCAGCATCGGCGAGTGTGACACCTTGATAACGATGTCGTTTACGACTTCGCCTATTCAGAACTGAAGAACATGGGCAACCAAACGACTGCTAATATCGTTCACTTGTCACTGAGTCGTTGTTGCTTCTTTCACAATATCAGTACGTGTGACACCTCACCAGCGATCATTGAACGTCATTCAAGCGATCCAGTTCAAGTCGAATCGTTGGTCGGATTGCTGAGACATTGAAGCGTGTAACGGGCCCTTAAGAATGATCTTCAGCATGAGGTGTGGATAATTCGATAAATAGACATTCACAAAATAGCTTTCATTAAGCCATTTCCACTGCTGGAGATCAGCTACAGAAATAGAGAATTGCATATACACTAATATTTCTCTCTTTTGCACTTACTCCTGTATTAGACTCAAGCCACTTGATAAAAATGATGCATGGAATTCCAGTCCTACACCGTAACCCTTAGACTACATTTGCGCATCTATTTCCATACTTAAAACCATCAAAATGGACCATTAATTGTTCTACACAGTTTCATTCAACTGGTTTTTAAATGTAAAGGAGGTTAAGTTGTCTAAAGTTTCTTACCTTTGATACTTAGCAACAGATCAGTTAGAAATGGGTGAAAAACAGATATCTACAGTCAGTGTCTTCAGTATTTCACAAATCACTGTAGACTTAAATGGCAGAGTCTGATCAGCAAAAAGCTGGTGACAATTTGATGCACAGTGAGTTTAACAGAACAGACACAGGAAGGCATTAAAGGGGCTGTCCAGCCTAAAATGATAACTCTGCAGTCACTCTGTGTGACACACTGGGCGCTGCAGGGATTTGCCAGTTTCTAAAGCAGGATCATTCTCGCAACTATGCGGTATACATGTTCCCAACCAGAACCCGACTAGTGGGCGCAAACTCACTCAGTAGAAGTGTATGGAGCAAAGCCACGCCCACTAGTTGGACACATCCACTCCAAACACTCGTATTGAGCTACCTACTAGTCAAGTTCTAGTATATCACATACCGTAATTTCAGTCCGTTCCCAACTTGGAAACCAGCGAATCCTTGCAGCGCCCAGTGCGTCACACAGAGTGACTGCAGAATTATCATTTTAGGCTGGATAAACCCTTTAAAAAAAAAAATCGAAATATGAAAAGTTTTGTTCTAGTTTTCTGTTTTTTTTCCACGGATGAGTGATTATATGAATGTGGTCTAAGGGTATGATCCCACAAAGGCTATCTAATAGTAAGTAGGAATCGGGCATTACTATAGACTTTTGGTTTCTTTATGCCATTCAGTTAGGCAGCATGCGAGTGCACTGTAGGGTGTGCTCACTTATACCACCAGGCAATAGTCACATTCAATATTGTGCAGAAATAAACAGGGCTCTTACTCATTAAAGTGATAGTAGTCTCTTTGGTCTCTGGACCAGTTGAAGTGCTTGATCCCTGTCTTCCGCCCCCCTCTGTGCCACCCGTACCATGTAACCAGGAATAAAGAGACTACTAGCATCGCAATGGTGTGTTAGAGGAGAGGAGGTGAAGTGGGGGAAGCTTCCTGCTTCCTGCGGCTGATCCCGCCCCTCCTCTCCTCTCATCTGCTGCCACGGCTCCCTGGCCTGCAATGTGCCTACATCAGCGCGCAGTGCTGCATCCCCCCCGGTCCTCATCTGTAGGTGGCAGCACTCCCTGCCTCCAGGTCCTCATCTGTAGCTGGCAGCACCCACAACCCCCCCCGGTCCTCATCTGTAGCTGCAGCACCCCCCCCCTTCGCTCCTCACCTAGTACTAAGTGGGGCCCTGGTCTAAATGTTGCACCGAGGCCCGCTAGGGTCAAGTTACGCCACTGGACACAAGACACGCAAAAATGCAGCAATACCTACTTTTTGGAAGCAGCGTTTTTATTGCCAAGAGTGCAGGTTTTCCTGCAGAAACAAAAGCAGCAAAAAAGCACCGTGTGAACATACACTAAGGTCTTTGATGTGCATGTTGAAGCAGATCTGCTCTAAAAACCTCATTGAATACTCCTTACATACTTGTGACATGGATTTCAGAGCAGTTCTGCATCAAAATTCTCAGGAAAAAAAAACAAAACCTCCGAGGGCCCAAACCCTAAGGTTGTTCGGCTATTTTTTTAATTGGGATTAATAGTTTCATAGTTTGTGTCCAGAGAAGTCTGTACTTTGCAGCTTGGAGGACATTATGTAGATAAGTAACTTCGCCACTACAAAGATTTACGGTATGTGATTTGAAAGTCACAATTTATGGCAGACACTTCCCTTCTTTACAGCCTCCCTGGTTTGGAGGATCTTTTATGAATTCTGATGGAATCATTTTATACAGTTTGAATTATCTTGTCCGAGAAATGGAATTTTAATCAGTTTTTTTTCTTTGCTACATTAATGCTGTAAGTTGGCAAAATCATTAAACGTGTCTACTGGAATGTATTTGACCTCATACTCGACATGTGGGCATGGTGCCCAAAAATGATATTTTGTAGAGCGTGACTCTTCAAGGACAAGGTTAACAACATTAGTAATATTATTTGTTTTTTAGTTTTATGTTTTTTTTGCAAATGTCACAAATGTGACTCCCTACAATACATCTTGTACAATGTTAGAATCAGATAAACCCTATTCATATTCAGTCTCTATGATACTTTATCAAAACTGAAGGCCGTTTTAATGTGCTGGAGATTTATCAAAACTGGAGCACAAGAAATAGGAATTGCAGTCATTAATGAAACTGGACTAACTTGCTACAAATTCCACTTTATTTCAGCAATTTTTAAGAAAAAGAAAACATTAACCTCATTGTTGTGAGCTATTGTATCCATAGCTTACATGGTAATTACACTTCTTTAGTGTCAGGAAACTTAAAATCACATAAAGAACTCTAACCAATCATCTAGAGAGCACATCATAGACATCACATGGTCACATCATTCATGGTCACATTATGGCCAGGTCTACTAAAACAAATATCTAATCAAACCTTTCACAGTCATGTTGCCCCCTATACACACCAAAACCACCCAACCGGATACCGCAGTATTGCACATATTGCAAAAAGCAAACAGTTCCTACTGATGTGAGAAGCAAAGGGCTGTTATTATGGATTAGAGTTAACCAAAACAATTTGCCGAATTATAGTCCATCGAAGAGGTGTCCGAAGTGTTTTGGTTGGGCAGCCACAGACTACTGATGTGGCCACTATGCCAAAGCTCTTTGAAGTCCTATCACATGAACCATCCCTAGTGTTTCTTCTAAATTGTAGGCCCCATGACAATTTACACTGCAGCACAATACACGACTGACGATGCAGTTGTAAACTTACAGGCACCATGGATGCCACAGCTAACTAACTGCTCTGACTACTGAAGTGGCTGCTAGACCAGGATTCTTTTTGCTCAACTCCACAAAGGATTTTTCATTTTGCCTTCCCTTCCAAAAAGTAGGCAGACTTATTTCTCTGAATCCTGTGTGGCTTAGGCATCCATTTTTTGGGGTCCAAAGACCCTTAAAGAGGTGCTTACAAGTTTGAAAGTTATCCCCTATCCATTAGATAGGGGATAACTGTTCAGTGGCTGGGTGACTAACGATCATGTCCCCCAGTGATACCAAGAACCAGAGAGCTGAAGAGAACTGGTCAATTATGCGCACTACCGCACCATTCACGCTTAATGGGAGAGCTAGAAATTGTCAAATGCTGTGCTGAGTTGATCTTCTGTATTCCTATTAAAAAGAATGGAGCAATAGTGTGCATAATCGACCACCGCTCCACGCACAACTGGGACTCTTCAGAGACCCAGTTTTCATAACTACTGGGGGTCACGGTGGTTAAAATCTCAGTGATCAGAAAGTTATCCCTTATACAATGGAAAGGAGATAACTTTTAAGCTTTGTAATAGTCCTTTAAATTTGCCTAATTAAAGTGAAGTTGTCAGTAGTTTTTTTTTTCTTCATATACGCTGGGGCCATCACCAGTAATCCCTTATATACAGCATTCTGGAATACTGTATATAAGACCCCTGTACATAAGGCCGATCTGTATAATAAAAAAAAACTGCTTTCATTATACTCTCCTGGGCGGTAGTCTGATAGATGTCGCTGGTCTTGGTCCGATGCCTTTCTTTTTGCTCCCCTGCTTCATGTGGGTAACGCTTCCTACGTCACCCACACAGTCATCTCCACTGCACTCCTACTGAAGGCAAAGCAAAGTACTGTAATTAGCAGGCACAGGGAATGGTCAAAAAACGCCCTAGCATGCGCACTATGGAGGAGACACTGTGGATGAAGTGCATAAAGCAGGGAAGAGGATGGCATTCACAAGAAAGAAGGTGCCGGACGAAGATCAGTGACACTCATCAATCCAGACCGTCCCCCAGGTGAGTATAATAAAAGCTGTTTTTTGCATTATACAGATTGTCCTGGGGACTTGTATACATAATTCCTGAATACTCTATATAAGACCTTAGTGGTGGCGGCCACTGCTTATATGCAAAGAAACTGATGACAGGTTTACTTTAAGTAAAATTTACTTGACTACTTGAATCCATGTTGGAATATTAAGTCAATGACGGCTCGAGAAGCAATGGAGAAGTTTATGAACATTCCAGTGTCTTGTAAGAGTTGGCTTCTTAAAGCAGCTTGACATGTTAGGTTGACATGTTGTGTTTGTACCAGTGTGAACATTGAGATATTTCTTAACCTTCAGGGAAGAAATAAGAAGACACACAGATATGTCTGCATATCTGTTGGTACAGAATCTGACATGTAAGAAGTCCTGAAGATTATTATTATTATTATTAATTTATATAGCGCCATTATATTCCATGGCGCTTTACAGGTTAAAAGGGCAGACTAGGACAAATAACATAGTAGCAATACAAGTAACAATAAATGGTGATGTCGGGGTTGTTGCGACAATACACTCCTTCACCAGTCACTCCAAATTAAACTAAGAGCATGGGGTACCCAAGTAAGAATGAGTCAGACAACGTATCTGGTTCAATCTCAGTGCATGCTCAGCAACGGTCACAGCAACTGCAACTTTATTTCCAGGTACACTACATTTTATACTTTAGGGACTAGGCGTGAAATAACCAGGACAAGGTGGGATTAGATGGGGGTTAGGTGGGGTTAGGCTAATATATCTATCTCTGTTAGTAATAATTAGTCCTTTGTCTTCTCTGCTGAGTCCATCCTTCTTCTTGACACGGTGCCATTTTTGGGCTCCTGGTATGTCACAGGCATCCAGAGGACAGCTTATCTCCTCAGTTCTCATCCATCTCAACACGACAGTATCTTCTTTTCAGCAGACAGATATATCTATTGGATGCTAGGTTAAGGGAAAAACTTATTGTTTCTCACCTAGAGTATTAGTAAAAATATAAAATATAAAAGTATATAAGGAAAATATAAGTCAGTGGAAAAGCGTCTCCAACAGTCCTCCCTAAACAAAACGTTTTTCCCTAAAGGTCCTTCGAGACTGTCCATGTGATGGGGAAAGGGAAATGGATTTCTTCATCCAGACACCTTAGAGACTCCTTCCTTGTGAAGGGCCCCCAGGCACCTGAACCCTATACTAACCTCACATGGAGTTCTCCCACAGTCCCTAAATTAACTCCCTTAATCTCTTTGACTTCATTTGAAAATAGGGGGTATCCTTTAACTTTGTGAGAGGGACATCTTTGGGAATATCTCCTAAATCTAATGGGTCAACTTCTTGACAGAGATATACTGGGGAATAATACAACAGAGGGCCATCAACCCAACTAGGATTAGGGTAATTAGTATCAAGCAAGCCTGTTGAAGAAAAATACAAATCACTCCTCCCTTGATGATATTTAATATCAACATCATTAAAGAAAATATATAAAGGATATAAAACCTTTGAAGTATCTGCAAATAAGCACAATTGTTTATAGAAAGAGATTTACACATATTGGGACAATTTTATACATTTTTGCATTGTTTCCTTGTCCGCTCACTACTTGCAATTTCCAAGACCCACGGAGCGACTGCCGTCTGAAACTCATACCTTTCTGAGTCGTGTTGTGCGCAAGAATAATGCAGGATAGTATACACAGCTAAAGGCCACTTCACACACACAGATATCTGAGTCCAATATCTGAACAGATCTCTGGTTGCAGTGAAATCATGGATACATTGCTCCATGTTGTACACAGCCACAAAATGGAGCAATGTGTCAATGATTTCACTGCAACCATAGATCTGTTCAGATATTGGACTCAGATATCTGTGTGTGTGAAGTGGCCTTTACCTGTACCAGGAGCGAACTAGGAGATACTCACCTGATCACATCTGTGGCCTATTTGAGGCGTTAAGTGAGGCCAAGCCAATACCTTCCTAACCTTTGCTGATAAGAAACATAGACATCATGGCCTACCTTTTTCCCTCTCATAACATGGCTCCCATTTTATTACTAACAGTTGTTCAGTCGGTCCCTAGAGGGCAGTCCATTATCGAGAGGGGAAGCTCAGGTAGCTAGAGCAACAAGGCTGGGATGGGGCAACCACCCGCCACTACCTTTCCTACCTTTTGTTGTAGCTTGCCTTCTACCTCCGAGAGGACAGGACACCTGTGATGATTGTCAGTATGATTATACCATCTCAGACTGGTAACATGGTGTCTACCTCACCGTAATATACCAATACTGCATTTAGTAGGCTTACCGTATTGTTAAGGAATTCTTCAACCGGAAATCGCTCCATTCGTTCAGAAAGTGCAAGTCAGAACCAAATATTCTGATAACCTCATATGAGGATCCTACCATTATCCAGCATGAAAATCTCTTTAGTCTATAAACACATCTGCAATAAAAAACTTAAAGAAATTTGTATTAATTTCAGAGATCAGAACATTTTTATTATATAATTGCAAATTTCTACTAGTTATTTTATTATTAGTACCCAATTAAAGACATTAAGCAATTGGTATCCTCAATATTCACGGCCATAAATGTGAAAAATCCGTCCTTGCCATTCAGAATCCCTGGAAAGACGGGTAAGATTCCAGTGTGCATGTCAGGCATCCTGCAGATTCCCCCTTTCTCTCGCCCTCTCCCTCCCCTCCTTCCAACACAAACAGGCTTCCACAAGGTCACACGCACACACAGCTGTTTAGATAAGAAATTCAGAGACTCTCACAATAGAAAAAGAAATCCTTCTCTCCCAAACAGGGCTCACAAATTTGACTCTTCATTTACTCTTTATAACTTCAAGAGCTTTCCATGACAGGAAAAATAGTAAAATATATTGATAGACGGACCGTGAATAGAGTGTAGTGGCAGTCGGTGTGACTTCAATAAAACAGAATGATCTCCATAAGATTATATACACCTTACCCTAATTTACCCTAACCACTCTGGAGCTAGAAACTACTTAAAAAACCTCAAATAAATCTTAACTTAACACACCCACACATCCGGGGACCTTGTGTCGCCGCCATGATAGGGTGGTGGCTGAGATGGCGTACTCAATAACAATGGCGTGGCGGCCATTTTACAATCCGCAAGATTACATTCGGAGACATCTTGTAACCTAATACGGGCTCTGCATCATCTGATCCTCCCTCCCCATCAACCTCTCTCCATCCCTCACTCTTCAAGCTTCGAGCTACTCGTAGATGAGCCTGCGCTTGATCTAGCAATCCTCTGTCTTTCA
This sequence comes from Allobates femoralis, assembly GCA_033576535.1. NCBI lineage: Eukaryota > Metazoa > Chordata > Amphibia > Anura > Aromobatidae > Allobates > Allobates femoralis. The sequence goes on along the minus strand of JARQOC010000005.1, from coordinate 75,675,337 downwards.
ACTTGCCTTTTTCTCTCTGGATAAGATCATTCCACATGGAGGGCTGTAACCTCCCTGACAAAGGCAATCCTGCATACTTGTACAACCTGTCCACATTCTTAACTACCTTCTTACCTTCCCGTGACCCTACTAACATCTTAACTTCCACAGCATCCTCATCTAGCTTGTGGGGTACGGACTACTTCTGTTTTAACAGACGCAACATGACTCACAGAATACTACGCCCTGCTGCAGCTCAGGTCGTTGACGACAATCAACACTGTGCCCCTATAGCATGGAGCCTCCTGCTCCACGTATTTTAAATATAGAGCCTCGTGCTCGATATACTCGGAATACGGAGCCTCGTGCTCAACGTACTCTGTCCCTAACCTGAACACCAGTGATTACAGACTGTCCTGTCACGATATTCCAACTCGCTGGGAGGCGGTCTCCTAATGAAAGCCCTCCACAGAAATACAGCCTATAGCACTGAGCCTCCTGCTCCACGTACTAAAACCACATGCGTCTCCTATCCCTTTCTCTGAGCCGTCCCCAATCTACGACCTTCTCAATTTCTCACTCTAGTTTGCAGTTAAACAATAGTCACGGGCAGGGTTAATGAGTGAGGTATGATGACCGGTGGAGGAGGCGTGGTGTACACGAGGACGCGCAGGAGGCGACGTCTCGTCGTTGCTGGTTCAGAGCGTGGCGCTGGATCATGCTTGGTCTCACCACTCAACCGGTCACCCCCCCGGACCCAAAAGACACCCTCAGATCAACCAATAATGGCTGAGACACAGTAAGGGCGACACACATAGGAATGTGATCTCCACTTACCGTGCCTTGAAGGGTGATCAGTCCTTGAGGTCAGCCGATACGGGTATCATCCAGGGGCATCCGCTCACGGGTCCGTGGGGGTCGCGAATCGCTGGCCACGCCCCACGTTGCTGGGCGCCAAATTGTCGGGGTCGTTGCGACAATACACTCCTTCACCAGTCACTCCAAATTAAACTAAGAGCATGGGGTACCCAAGTAAGAATGAGTCAGACAACGTATCTGGTTCAATCTCAGTGCATGCTCAGCAACGGTCACAGCAACTGCAACTGTATTTCCGGGTACACTACATTTTATACTTTAGGGACTAGGCGTGAAATAACCAGGACAAGGTGGGATTAGATGGGGGTTAGGTGGGGTTAGGCTAATATATCTATCTCTGTTAGTAATAATTAGTCCTTTGTCTTCTCTGCTGAGTCCATCCTTCTTCTTGACACGGTGCCATTTTTGGGCTCCTGGTATGTCACAGGCATCCAGAGGACAGCTTATCTCCTCAGTTCTCATCCATCTCAACACGACAGTATCTTCTTTTCAGCAGACAGATATATCTATTGGATGCTAGGTTAAGGGAAAAACTTATTGTTTCTCACCTAGAGTATTAGTAAAAATATAAAATATAAAAGTATATAAGGAAAATATAAGTCAGTGGAAAAGCATCCCCAACAGTGACAATTCAGTTGTACAGAAACAAGAGGGGAGAAATCCTGTCCACAAAGGCTCACAGTCTACGAGCCCGATTACCTGAATTTCTTTGTATTTTCAGTTTGGTAAATTAGAGACTTACTGGCTGAAATTAATCCTTTTTACAGAGGAGTAAGAGAGATTTAGAAGTTTAAAGTTAGGACAAAACGATGCTTGCTCAACTAAGATTGCATAGTTGCATTGCGACATTGAATGTAATAACTGTTGGGGGAGAGTTGTCACAAGTCGCACGTGCACCAAAATCTATAGGGGAAAGTTGCATGGGACTTTTGACCAAAAATCCAATAGTGTGACACAAATGCGATCAGTCCACTAATTTATTTTTGTTACAGCAATTTACACAAATACTGTTGGCCCTAACCTTACTTTTTTCAAAGGGAACACGATTGTCAGATGAACAATGAGATTTGAACTTCATCATCACCATCGGACTCGATAAATGTGTTTGTAAAATCCATAAAAAAGATCTTTGCAGAACTAAGAAATATCCTATATACATCAGAAACATTTGATTCAGCTTTTAAAGCTAATGGAATCAATAAACCTTCGATTGAGCTTGTCCCTTGAGTCAGAAGATAGCAGCAGCAGTCAGCTAAGCCCTTCTGCTCACTTATTGTCATGAATGTTGAAGATCTCACAGCACAAACCACCAACGATAAAAACTTTTGAAATATCATATTTTTTATAAAAATGTTAGTTATACAATCACAAATAATAAACTTGACCCGATCATCAATGTTTACATTTTTAAATTGCACTGACCTTTAGTTAATGTAGCAGCTGTTTGCGCTCCAAAGATTACCTTCCTAATGTGGCTGCAGTGGAAGCAGAATACCTTCAGCCATTTAAGGGTGCGTGCACACGGTCCGGAGGAGCTGCGTGTTGGAGGCAGCTCCTCCGGACCTAAGAGAAGTCGCTGGTGCCCGCAGGGAGACCACAGCCGCCCTGTACTCACCATGTGCGGCGGGTGCAGGGCGGCTTCTCCCTGCAGTCACCCGATGGGAGCCGCTTCCGACTCCGCAGCATGAAATGAACATGCTGCAGAGGCGCGGACTCCTGGCAACCCACACCGCAGCTCCAAAGACGCTGCAGGTAGGTTACCATAGTGAGGATGGGATTTCTTGAAATCCCATCCACTATGCCACTACTGTACTACGCAGCGTTTTGGACGTAGCGGCAAGACACTGCGTCCAAAACGCTGCGTACACTGATCGTGTGCACGCACCCTAAGAGTTTGCACAGAATTGCCTTTGGGTTTCAAGCTCTGGGCTGCTACCATGGCAGTACAAGTGTTATTGCTGTCCAGGGTTCAGGAAAATGAGTCTTAAAAGGGCCCAACACACTCCTCAGCTGTACAATTTCACAAGACACCTAGTAGTCAATCTTTGAGGCTAGCGTTGACATGAATAGATTTGCACAACCTTATCCATTTCTAGTAATATCTGACCACTGGACAAGATCTGTGTGATATGGCGAAACTCACTGTTGTGGCGTGATGCACTGGGGAAGCTCAAAAGAAGAGTGTAGATGTCACCAGGAAAGGCAGTTCTCACAGCTCCTGTCCAGGCCAAAGATCACTGTCGAGCCAGATGGACCAGGTTGTGTGAATTCATTTGCACCAACTCTATGTAGGACCTACTCAATGCCCCAATACAACTACATCATAGCCTTGTAAAAAAGCATTCTCAAAATACAACTGTGCAGACTCACAACATGAAGCTCACTTCCACGAAAAAGATACCGTAAATAAAAATAGGATCAATAGGAATCTTGTTCACAGGACTGAAATGAAACTGGAAAAAGATTTACTAAGTTTTATTACTGCTTCATATTTGGTCTTTATTGATCCTAACTGGGCCATAAGCTTTTCTTTGCTGTGCCCACAAAAATTATTAAGAAAATCTATTTTGAAATTCTGCCTTTGGAGAAAAGGTTTTATCGAAGGAAAAGAATTGGTGGTGAAGAATGGATCAGATACTCAAAATCTCAAAATATCTGGTAAGAAATGGAATCATGTTCTGATGTTATTGACCAAATAAATCTCAAGTCTTCTCCAAGACAGATGTATTACCATGCTTGGTTAATCCTTGTGGACATAATTTGTCTTTACCCACCAACTTTAAGAAAAGTGTCCATCTTGGGCTCCATCCATCTATTGACTTGTCCTATTTTTTTTTTTTGTTGAAATAATCATCACTACAATGGAACGTGATGGAACATATAATTAGTAAACGGGTCAATGGGTTCTTTGGTGTGCATAATCGGGTGGCCGAACAATAAGTTCACATAGGGCGTTTTTTTGTTCAGTTTATACCTTAGTTTTATGCTAATTTTTTGGTTAAATTTGTTTTTATTAGGTATCAATAAGAATTTAAGTATAACAAACAGTGTTATAAGTGTTATATCACCAATATGTAAAGTAACATTAACGAGGAACATCAATCATTATATAAGGTCATTGAAATATAGTGGTCTATATAACTAGGTAGGCCCCCCATATTATTTGTATGAAAGATTTTTTTTGTTTTTTATCTTCTTTAGATATCGGGGGTATTACCTTGATAGTAACAAAGTCCATGTTCCTCTATAGGGGAAAACGTACATGTATCCCTTAAGGAGGGAAAGAGAGAAAGAGAGAGTAGGGATGAAAGGAAGGGAAGGCTGAGGTGGGGGTATGCTGCGAACTTAAACCTTACCCATCTAGGTGTGTAAGGTTGGAGAGTTTGCGATCTCATTGGAGTACCCAATCTTCTAGTTCCGGCGATTCTCTGAACAATAGCCATGGGGTCCATTGGTCACAATACCGTTTTATAGCTGAGTCTATGTGCATTGCCTGTGAAAGAAGATCTTCCATCCTACAAATGACATTCATCTCAGCTACCAGTTCACTACGTGAAGGAGGTCTGGTGCGGCCCCACCATCTGGGTATAAGGCGTCTAGCTGCTGTTAAAAAGTGGCGTAGTAACCCTTTCTTGAATTGGGTTATGGACATAGAAGTCATATTGAGAAGAGCAAGCTCTTCTGTGAGGTCAATCTGGCGGCCCGAGACTCTAGTGTATAGGTCGCGGACTGCCTGCCAAAATGGTGTAATTAATCGGCAGCTCCACCAAATGTGTGTATAGGTACCAGTTGCATTCTGACATCTCCAGCATTGGTCGGACGCCTCTGGACATATTATTTTCACCATCGCCGGGCATCTATACCATCTCGCCATCACCTTAAAGTTACGTTCCTGTGACAAAGCCGATGTCGATGCCTTATTGGTGAGGACATATGCCTTCTCCCATTGGAGATCGGATAGGTCTCTTCCCAACTCCTTTTCCCATGCGCGTCTGTATCGCGGTATGTCAGGAGAATTAGCATCTAGTATATGTCTGAACATGTTATAAAGTGTTGAGATGGCGTGCGGAGTTTTTGCGCCTAGGGAACATAATTGTTCAAAAGGTGTCAGTTGGCGCGTCAATGAGTTCAGTGGTAGTGATTGTATGAGGCTGTGTATTCTGGCGTGGAGTAGCCATGCGTCTCCTGGTGGTTGGGCTGAGGGGAACAAGCTGTCTAATGGGCGTAGTCCATTCGCGTCTAGGTAGTCTTTGATGGTAGGGTGGGAGGTTTTCGGGATCCCCAAAAAGGAGGACCTGTTATTGTCTACCTCGAATATAGGGTTTCCGTAGATGGGAGTCATCGGGCTGGGGTGTGTGGTCAACCGCAGTGTTTTGTTTTGAGAAATAAACGAGGAGGCAATCTGAGTCGTTAAAAAGGAGGCAGAACGCCCCCCAGGGCGTTGGGGGATCCACAGCTGCGACAGAGGCCACCCACCGGACCCAGACAACTCCACCTCCACCCATCTCTTTTTTTCACCTCGGTCAAATAGATCGAGAATGCATTTGTCCATAGTCGCCCAGTGATAGTGGAGCATATTAGGCAGGCCGACTCCTCCTCTATTAGGGGCTCGACATAGAAGATTGTACGACAGTCTCGGTGGAGAGTGGTTCCAAATGAAGCGTGTAAAAAGGGTTTTTAGTCGGGAAAAAAAGGCTGCAGGCAAGTTGAGGGGGGCAGTTTGAAAAATGTATAACAGCCTAGGAAGTATATCCATACGCAGTGCATGAATCCTTCCCAGCCATGTTAGTGATAATTTGTTCCATTTGTTTAGGTCTTTTTCCATTCGGTCTAATAGTGTCGGGTAATTCAGATCAAACAGCCTATCTAGGTCAGCAGGAAGTTTCATTCCCAAGTAGTCTAGAGAAACCTGTCTCCAGGTAAAGGAGAATTCTCGCTCCAGCAAAGCAACTACGAGTCTGTGTATAGAGATATTTAGTAGTTCAGATTTAGAGGCATTAATTTTTAAGTTGCTGAGGCGACCATATGTAGTCAATTCATTATGCTAATTTTAAGTTTCGGTTTTGATTCCCAGCAAAACCTATGTGATTCAGGGAAAAGCTGTACACACACATTGGTTTGATTTCCTTGTAGCAGTTCAGGTTTTGCTGCATTGTTGAAAGAATAACCGTGTCAATTGTTTTCTGCGTTTTTGCAGCGTTCAATGGCAAAAACACAGCAAACCATGGTATAAAGACACCAAAAACGAAGCAAAAACACAGCAAACCCGCAGCAAATCTCCTGCTTAGAAGTCAGGAGTTACTATAAACCTCTAAGGTTTTGCTGCATTTTTGCTACAACAAAAACCAACGCATCGGGACATAGCCTAGGAATTAGAACTACTGGTAATTATGTTTCCAGGAGTCCATCATGACAACACCACAAGTTATCCCTCACATCCTTTATATGGACAGGAAGTGCACAAGAGGATAAAGTACTCTTCCCACCCTAACCCTCTCAGTGGCTTTACAAGTACCACACCAGGATGGATGCAACTTGATTTTATTGAACCTTATACAAATGTTAAAGGTGACACAAGGGGGGAAAGAGACAGCATGCAAGGGGAAAAGAGACAGGGCGCAAGTGGGAAAAGAGACAGGGCGCAAGGGAGAATAGAGAATACATACAGGGGAAGAGCGCTCTGGGGGAAGACAGCTCAAAGAAGAGAGCACATAAAGGAAGAAGACAGCGCACACAAGGGAGGAAAGAGGCAGCGCACACAAGGGGTGAATGACAGTGCACACAATGGGGGAAAGAGACAGCGCACACAAGGGGAAAGAGACAGCACACACATGGGGGAAAGACAGCGCACACAAGGGGGGAAAGAGACAGCATGCAAGGGGAAAAGAGACAGGGCGCAAGTGGGAAAAGAGACAGGGCGCAAGGGAGAAAAGAGAATACATACAGGGGAAGAGCGCTCTGGTGGAAGACAGCTCAAAGAAGAGAGCACATAAAGGAAGAAGACAGCACAAGGGGGAGACAGGTCAAAGGAGAGTGTACAGAGGGAAGAAGACAGCGCAGTGGAGAAAGAGAACGCACAGGGGGAGATGCCCCCAGCGCCACAGAGCCCGCCCCCATCATGATGTCACCGCCCTCTCGATGCAATAGCATCGGGCCTATTTCTAGTTTATAATATTTGTAAAAGGTACTTAAACCTGACCACGTTGCAGCCGTAGAAATCTGGTCTACAGAAGACCCTGCTCTTTCTGCCCAGGAAATTGAGATGGCACTTATTGAGTGCGCCTCAATGACCTCTGGAGGGGATCTTCAGTGGGTACAGAAAGTATTCAGTCCCTTTTAAATTTTTCACTCTTTGTTTCATTGCATTTTAAAAAAGTGTATTTTTTCTCATTAATGTACACTCTGCACCCCATGTAGACTGAAAAAAAAACAAACTTCAGTGGGCCAAATCTACCCCAAATCACAGCAACAGTTTTAAGGCCACTGTATCCTGCTGTACTAGATTCATGGCAAGGCATAATATGATACTTAGGTAAAAGACGAAAAGTGCCCAAAAATTACCTGCAGATCTTGATAGCAAAGTAACTAGTTTCCATTGATACAACAGCGCACTAAACATGGTTATCTGTTAAGTAGTATTGGAAATATGGATGACACTCCAGTGAATTTTAATATGGTTGGAAATAAAATTGTCCATCAAAAAGGTGAAAAAACTATTTTATCGAAAACAACAGGGCATGAGAAGTCCAGTTTTACAGTGGTATTAGGATGCACAGCTGATGGCACAAAACTGAGACCAATGATTATTATTAAAAGAAAAACAATTCCGAAACTCAAGTTCCCTGTTGGTTGTTTTGTACATGTGAATGTAAGAGGCTGGATGGATGAAGAAGGGGTAAAGCTATGGCCTGATAATGTATGGAGCCGGCAACCAGGTGGACTTATTCAATCATGTAGTCTACTGGTGTGGGATATGTTCAGGGCACATTTAACTCCAAAGGCTTGCAAGACTAAGCACACATGCGAGAGTTATTCCTTCATAATTGAGATCATTGGTACTGGATGTGTGCCTAAACAAGCCATTTAAAGAGCGCATTTGAGAACAGTGGAATGAATGGATGGTTAGGGCGAAAAGTCATTTACAAAAGGAGAAAACATACGTACTCCACAGTTGGATGTTTCATGCAAGTTTGTCATAAAAGCCTGGAATGATATTGATGCAGAAACAGTAATTAAGTCTTTCAAGAAGTGTGACATATCAAATTCATTAGATGGTATGGAGGACGACTACTTGTGGCAAGATGAAGAGGAAGCCGAAGCTGAGACCACATTATTTGATACGGAATTTGATCCATACGATGACTGCCTTACAAATATATCACAAGAGGTCATTGATGTACTTATGATATCAGATGGTGAACAGGAGGATTTTGAAGGATTTTAAAAGGAAACTGCCATGACCGCAAAACCAGTAAAATACCGTAGCTTGCAGTTATGATGGGCTAACTCGCCAGGGACTTGCCCGGCACTTGCTCTCTATTTTTTGTATCTTCCTCCTATCATCATCATCAGCTCCAGTCTGGTTGACAGCTTAGAAAACAAACAGCATGACAGCTCCCATTGGCTTATTGTTTTATCCCTCCTTTCATCTTTAGAGTGAATTAGGAAACATTTAATCCACTTGCACTGTTTTATATTTATATGTTTGATGACAAACAACCTTATGTTTATAAGTGCAAAAGGAGTCCGCGGAGCTGAGATGTCGGGCTAACAGCACCAATCGGATCCGGGTTAACCCTTTGGATCCCGCCGTCAATCTCTGACAGTGGGATCCAAAGGCGCCGTGGCAGGGAACGCGCTGTTCCCCGCCTGCACCGCATAGTATCGCGGGACCTCCGACGCTCACGTGACAGGCCGGGGTCCTGGCTAAACCCCGGATGCTGTCACGGAGCACTTCCGGGTTGTGGTTGGCAAACACTGCCAACCACAACACGTCCGCGATTCTGAGAGATACAGATGAGCTGCAGCTCATCTGTATCTCCCAGAAGCGATCGGACAGTGCAGCAGAGTGCCTCTCTAAGAGGCAGTGTAACACTAAGAATGGATTAATAGTTTTTAAAAACCTGTAAAAAAAAAATAAATAAATAAAAGTTCAAATCACCCCCCTTTTCCCCCAATCACAATACAAGTATTAAAAAAATAAAAAAAAATACATGTTTGGTATTGCCGCGTTTAGAATCGCCCGATATATCAACATATTAAATCCGTTAATGAAAGCTGTAAACTCCGTAACGGAAAAAAATTCTAAACGCCAAAATTAAGTTTTTTTGGTCGCCGCAACATTGCTATAAAATGCAATAACGGGTGATCAAAACAGCGGATCCCCCTAAAAATGGTATCATTAGAAACGTCAGCTCAAGACGCAAAAAATAAGCCGTCACACAGCCCCAGATCCTGAAAAATGAGGGCGCTACGGGTCGCAGAACATAGTGCAAAAAGTCCATTTTTTTTGTTCTCAAACTTCAGATTTTTTTTTCACCACATAGATACCAATAAAGGTATACATGCTGGTTGTCTACGAACTTGTACCGACCCTAGGCATCACCCAGTCACGTCGGTTTTACCATATAGTGAACATGGTGACTGAAATACCCAAAAAACAAACGTGTAATTGCACTTTTTTTTGCAATTTCCCTGTACACTATATGGTAAAATAAATTATTACACATGAAAGTACAACTTGTCCCGCAAAAAAACAAGCCGTCATATGTCTATGTTGATGGAAAAATAAAAAAGTTATGGCTCTTGGAAGCAGAAAATGAAAAATTCCAAGGTCATGAAGGGGTTAAGTTTTACCGTATGTGCTTTGGAAGAGGACTAGTGTAATATGGAGAGTATATTCCAAACTCTATATTTCAACTGGAAAAGTTGGAGGCCATCTTATACACCGGTATATATGGTAATTCTAAGTGGATTGTGTGAAGAAAACCTGGCACTGCTCATCACCTGCCCAATACAATCCCAACAGTGAAACATGGTGGTGGCAGCATCAGGCTATGGGGGTGATTTTCAGCTGCAGGGACAGGATGACTGGTTGCAATTAAAGGAAACATGAATGCAGCCAAGTACAGAGATATCCTGGATGAAAAGCTCTTCCAGAGTGCTCTGGACCTCAGACTTGGCCGAAGGTTCACCTTCCAACAAGCCAATGACCCTAAGGACACTGCTAAAATAACAAAGGAGTGTCTTCAGAACAACTCTGTGACCATTCTTGACTGGCCCAGCCAGAGCCCAGACCCAAATCCAATTAAGCATCTCTGGAGAGACCTGAAAATGGCTCCACCAATGTTCACCATCCAAGCTGACGGAACTGGGGAGGATCTGCAAGGAAGAATGGAGGATCCCCAAGTCCAGGTGTGAAAAAGTTGTTGCATCATTCCCAAGAAGACTCATGGCTGTACTTGCTCAAAACTGAGCAAAGGGGCTGAATACTTATGACCATGTGATATTTCAGCTTTTCTTCTTTTAATAAATTTGCAAAAAATGTCTACATTTCATTTTTTTTTTAAGTTAAGATGGAGTGCAGAGTAAACATTAATGAGAAAAAAATGAACTTTTTTGAATTTACCAAATGGCTGCAATGAACCAAAGAGTGAAAAATTTAAAAGGGTCTGAATACTTTCCATACCCACTGTATCTTCTGAGCAGTGTTTTAAGCAGATAGCACACCTAATCCAACTAGGATCACTTTTGATGCCTTCTTCCCCTGTTCTTGTCTCAGAATTGGATAATAAGATTTGAGTCCAATCTCCAGTCCAAATTCCCTCCAGATATGACAGCACTGTCAGTCTAACTGCAGATGAAGCTCCTTTTGATTCTTAGGATTCTGACAAAAAGATGGTAAGACAATCTCCTGATTCAGGTTAGATGTGGAAACTACCCGTATTTTTCCTTTTATAAGATGCACTTTTTTTCCTCCAAGTTTTGGAGGAAAGTGGGGGTGCGTCTTATAAAAGGAATATAACATTCTAGCATCCTCAGTTGCTGGGGAGGGGGAGACAGCAGTGAAGTGGGGACAGAAGTGGCAGGGAATGGTCCCTGCTGAAGAATCAGGCGGCAGGAGCACCACGTGTCCCCGGCTCATTATCTACTTAGATATTCACTTCACTTGCTCCCAGTCTCCACCCACCTCTCTGAACTGAAGACGGCGTGAGAGGTGAGAGCAGGGGGAGCAGGAGAAGCTGCTTAGCCGGCACACATGGTCTCTCCCCAGCTTCCTGCAGTGGCTGGGGATATTGTGTGCTGGAGAAAGTGAGAGTGCAGGTGCCGGGGGTGCAGCTGCTGTAAGTGAAGGAGCACTGAGCTTTGTGCTGCGATGGAGACAGGGGTAGAGCAGATAGGCACCTTATCACAGGCACCTTATCACAGATACCTTGTCACAGTGTCCTGGCCTCACTCCCTCTGCTCTCTGTAATGTGTCCTCCTGCTGAGCCCTGCCCTGTGCAGAAATCCAGGAAGGTCGGTCAGGTCTGCAGTTCAGGAGCTTCAGTTTATTAGAGCAGGGCTGGAGCCTGCATAACACCAGTGTACAGCTCCTGTATCTACATCCTGCATCTATAGGTCAAGCTCTGTAGTGGTGACTTGTAATTAGGAGACAGAGGCTGGAGCATCGTATTTCAGCACAGTGTTCAGACCCCCTCCCTGGCCCTCCCTCTTTACAGTACATCACATCAGAACTTTATATGCAGACTGGCCACAAAGCAGGACACATTAAAGTGAGTGCACATGGATGTGTAACATAACCACTAATAAAGTAAAGTTAACACAACAATACTGCTTAACTAGAACTCCAAGCATGCTATAGGATCTACAGTACATGCTGGGAGTTATAGTTCTTAAAGGGATTGCTACTACATGAACAAATCCCTTCTCATTCACCTTGTTGGCCCTTGTAAAACTAATAAGGACCATACTAAGGATGTGTGCTCATGGTCGGGAGGAGCTGCATGTTGGACGCGGCTCCTCCGGACCTGAGTGAAGCCACGGGTGGCCGCAGGGAGACCGCAGCCGTCCTGTACTCACCATGTGCAGCGGGTGCAGGGCGGCTTCTCCCTGCAATCACCCGATGGAAGCCGCTTCCGACTCTGCAGCATGAAATAAACATGCGGAGGGGGAACCGGCAACCCGCACCGCAGCTGTCAGATCACTGCGGGCGGGTTAAGCATAGTGAGGATGGGATTTCTACATATCCCATCCACTATGCTTCTACTGTATTACGCAGCATTTTGGATACAGCAGCAAGACGCTGCGTCCAAAACGCTGCGTATACTGATCGTGTGCACGCACCCTTCCCCCCATGCTGCAGCAGTTCCAACATTGTCAGAAGTTGCATATTCATGTCCCATTAATATGAGACTCAGCCCTCCGACAAATCAGTGCTGGTGTCTGTCTCCCCGCCATCAGACACTGGAGCAGAAGTCATTGGTGTTGCTCACATGCTGCACCTGCATCCGAAGGAAACAGACACCAGCGCTGACTGGTCGCAGGGCCTGAGTGTCATATCAAAGTCATTTTTTGCTACAAATATTTTTTTCCCTATTTTCCACCTCTAAAATCTGAGTGCGTCTTATAATCCGGAGCGTCTTATAAAGCGAAAAATACGGTACCTTGGAAAGAAAGGCTGGATCCTAAGTACTATCTGATCATCTAAGATACGCAGATAAGAATCTTTAGTTGACAGAGCCTCAATCTCCCCTACCCTCTTTGCTGTTGGGATGGCCACCAGAAAGACCACTTTAAAAGAGCTTGCCAATCTGATCAATAGGATCATAAGGGGCCTTGGAGAGGACATCCAGAACACGGTTAAGATCCCACTGAGAACTGATATTTTTAGTGTGGGCCTTAATCACTGCATTGCTTTAGAAAATCTAGCCACCCAAGGATGAGTCAAAGAAAGTGCTTAGGGTGCTTTCACATAACGATTTTCGGTCATCCGATTGTATCCGTTTCAAAACGGATACAATCGGATCCGAAATCGGATCTCATGTTCCCCTATGGCAATAAAAGAAAAGGAGGGGGAACAAGAGGCGCAATAGTGCCCTATCACTTGTGACACTGAATATCAAGGTGGTGTGCAAGAATTTCACTCACCTATACCAGTTGTGAGACCCACAACTGGTTTGAAGGCATATGGTAATGTCCTGATGGCTGCTGCTGGACTTCCACCGACCACTCACTTGTGGAGACACATCAAGATGTTGGGAAGGAAAGGTGTATAACAGTCCGCGCTGCCACGTCTACTTACTCCAGAGAACACACGTGTAGGTGATGTTCAAACAATTTCCTTTATTTTCTCTGACGCGTTTCAATGCCCTCCTGGCACCTTCCTCAGGGATACCCCCACCCCACAAACCAGGTCTTAAATCCGACTAAAAGAACCATGCAGGTTCTATCCCCCTGAGGGGGGAATAGAGTGATTTTATTATTTTTTACAGCCATTGATGTCCAGATTTTTAAAGTGATTTTATAGGCGTTTCCGCATGGAATTTCTTTGAGTTTTTTACATGGTTCTTTTAGTCGGATTTTTTAAATTGTCTGTGGTATACTATGTTATTAATTATATAGAAAATGTAAGTTTTTTATGGAAATTGCGCCAAAACCTGCGGTCCTCCCCTTTTGGTGACATTTTTGACGTCATCTTTGATGGTAACACCTACCAATTCTTATTATGAAGGTGACGATATATAAGACCTGGTTTGTGGGGTGGGGGTATTCCTGAGGAAAGTGCCAGGAGGGCACCGAAACGCGTCGGAGAAAATAAAGGAAATTGTTTGAACATCACCTACACGTGTGTTCTTTGGAGTAAGTGGACCTGGCAGCGCGGACTGTTATACACCTTTCCTTCCCAACATCTTGATGTTCCCCTATGGGATCGGATGTGCCACTATTGGCATCCGATTTTGCCACCATCTGATTTAATTACGGGCACAAAATCGTAGCCTGCTACGATTTTGTGTCCGTGACCCACATCGGACAGCATCGGATCACTGCTGATCCGAGGGCCCACAGCATGGGAGCCTATGGACATCGGATTCGAGTTCACCTCGGATCCGATGTCGGCTCCGTATCCCCTGTCTTTCCCTGCTTCTGCTCCTCCATCTACTTCCCTCTCCTATGCTATTCTGTGCCCCCGCTTCTCTATCCTCATCTATCCCTATCCTGTCCCTTGTCCTCTTCCCTGTGTGTAAAAAAATAAAAAAAAACTCCTCCGGAGGATACATCACCTGTCACCGGCTCCCACGCTGCAGCACCATCAGGGCAGAAGAGCCTGTGATGATGTAAGAGAGCCGGTCAGCTGACGAGTCATGTAACCGGCTCTGTGACATCATCACAGGTCCTTTAGCCCTGATGGTGGGAGCCTGTGAGAGGTGATGTATGCTCCGGGAGGAGTTTTTTTTAATTTTTTTACACACAGGGAAGAGGACAGGGGACAGGAAAAGGAATAGATGAGGATAGAGAAGCGGGGGCACAGAATAGCATAGCAGGGGCACAGAATACCATAGGAGAGGGAAGAAGATGGAGGAGCAGAAGCAGGGAAAGACAGGGGACCGGCAGGATCCACACGGATCCTGCATAGAATCGGATCAGATGGCTATTTGCCAACCGATTGCAGGGATCTGTGTGGATCCGTGCCTGTCCGTGGGATCCCTCTTCAAAGTCGGATACCACGGACAGGCACAAAAACGTAGTGTGAAACCAGCCTTAGAGATGATATTTGGACTATCATTGCACTTGGCCAAAGATCCTTGTTGAAACCTGTCAAAAAAATTGAGGATTTTTGGAATGTCTGGACGAGAGGGATCAATGATTTCTCCACTAATTTGAGAACAAAACTTTTCCTAGATTTTTTGTAGGTAGCCAATGAGACAGGTTTTCTCCTCGCCTAGAGGGTAGAGATAAACTGGTCAGATAGGCCTCAAGCTTTCAGGATTCATGCTGAAAGACGCAATTGCTGTATATTCTAATGTAACAATGGACCCTGCTGCAACAGGTCGGGAAGTATAACACAGGTCTACAAAAACATTTCTATAATTATCACAGGTGACTTTGTACTTTTCTGAATCATCCTTTTGTTCTAATTTCAAAAATGGATGTAGTTTTTCTGTAGCACGTATAGTTTCCATGGAGCAGAATCATTATAAGATATAGGAAATATATATAGGCAACATTAAGAAAACTAATCTACATATCAGAAAAAATGCTTCACCATATAAAGCAGTTTTTATTGAACCAAAATAATTTCACATGCAAAATAGAAACCAAAATATGAGCAAAAATGAAAACTGCTTGACATTAGAATATCATTGATTCGATTTTTCAGGTTTTTTTTTTTATATAACATCCAACAGTAATCTGCCATCATTGAGTTATTCCAAAAACCCTGGTAAGGTGTTCCATTACTTAATTATCCTGTTGAAACCGCTCGCCTTGTTGATCGCTTACATTCCCAAGATTTTGAGGGAAGTAATCTAAATGTGACATGTTACTAGTGACTTTCCAAGAAGCAGTCATTGGTTGACCGCACTGTCAATACTCCTTCCCATAAAACTCAATAAAACCTTTACTGATGTTGTCCCTGTAAGAAAATTCACAATTAAGACAAAGCAAAGAAATGGGGATAACATAGTAAAAAAAACCATATATTGAAAATGCAGAAATATCGTAATAGCAAAAATACTTTGTAATGAATAAGCCATATTTGTGGGGAATGAGCAGTATTCCAGTGGCAGCCATGTTGTTCAGACTCTGCCATGCCTCACTCCAATCATACAGCGTTTTGCCCCAAGGGCTAGTCGAATCTTCCAGAATATGTTAATTAACCTGAGGAAATTGTCATTTAGCCAGTTGCATAGAGCTTCCTAGGGAATAAGAGCTAGGTCACTGCTAAGCCCAGAGGCACACAGGTAAAGGAACACCCCCTGTGTCTTGGCATAGACGTGTAGAAAACCAATTTCCCCAGCCTACAGATTCAATAGGAGAGTCAATCACAGCCCAAAATCCCCGACTCCGGAATTATTGTTCAAAATTATGTTTGGTCTCCAATCATAGTGCAGAGCCCACTGGTTCCACTCGGACCCACTGGTGGAAAGTTGTGACCCATAACTTTTGTATATCTCATATCTCAACTTGGGAGGGGAGCTAAAGGACATCCCAGTGGCTTATGGGAAAGCCTCTTACAGTATAAAAATGTCCCACCTGAAGGGCATAATTTCATCAAAGCCAGACTATACCCAGGAACCGGGTTGGCCCCATGCTGCCCTTGTGGCGCCATCAGCACCAAGGCAACTGATCACGTGTGTCTATAATTCTGTGTCTCATTTATCTTTTATTTGCATAACTGACTGTAACCTTTGTAATATCTTAACTGTACATAATTAATATTATTCTAGTGTACCAATAATAGGGATGAAATATATAAATTTAATCTTGAGTTGTTCTTTTTATCTTGATCACGACTCCCCACGTCCGTGTGCTCATTTAATGGTATCTGGGTTGGTTTCTGACCTGATATAAGCCTGTTCACGGACCAGACATATTAAACGAGGAACTGGTGGCAGCAATTAGTGCTTGGGGTTACTCAGGGCCTCTATCAGTGACGGGGTGGTGGGTATAAAATGTGCTTCCAGTCGTGGACCAGAAGGCATGTATCACACACACTGAAAGATGCCTTAATAAACCAGCTCTGACAGGGGCAGCTGTGGCCCTTCTTTTACCCTTCGGTAGATCCCTGACTAGCCTGAGTTTAATAAGAGGCACTGTAGACCTGCCAGGTTCGGTGGCCGATTCTCCACAAGTGGTTGCAGCGGTGGGATCAAGATAATAGTGTGTGGGACCCCAACTCCCTTGGCCTAGTGATGTTGCAAAAAAAATTAAAAAACAAACACCACATCCAAGACCATGTACCATATATGTAGAAATTCTTTTTTTTTTTTCTTTAACAGGAAAAAGCTCTTTGAAATTGCATATTATGCAAAAAAAACCTACTCATTTTTAATTTTTTAATTTCCCTTATATTCTAAAATAAGTGCCGTATAGAAAATAAAAGAAGACAATTGGGGTGTATGAGTTATTATATAAAAAAACAAAACACAGTGACAGGCATGTGTGTTGCTACTCTATTCAGATGGGGATGGGGGGTGGGGGGCAAAAGTGCCCCATTTTGGCAATCAGTGGTGATTTCAGCATTGGAGCCTCCACCGATCTAGAAGTTATCTATACTGAAGACAGGCATTTTGAAACCAGAATACAGCTACAATGTGAATCAATAGAATCAATGGAATTTTGATAAAAATATAATTCCATGCAGAAAACTATGCAACACTCACACTTGTTCTGTTAAAGAGTACCATAGCACTACATTAGGACATCATGTGCAGGATGCGAATAAAAGGAGCGACAACTGTTTGTTCCAGAAGAAGCGTAGTGACGCCAAACAGCGGTTGCTCCTTTTATTTTACATCCTGCTCTTGATGTCATAATAAACTGCTACTTTTAAACAGAACGGTAGTGAGTGCCACATTTTTCTGCATGGAAATGCTCCTGTCTTTTTTGGCTAAGCGTCATATGTACTGGCCAATACCTGAAACCATCAGATTACTTGTGTACCATTGATTTATTTGCTTACCATATTCAGTGTTGAATATATAGCAGTGCCAACTAATATTTTTTATTCAGGAATGATAAAAAAAAGCATCTTATCTGCAATGACATTAGAATCTAAAATATGGAAGAAGTGTTTGAAAATATTCAACTTTAAGCTACAAAAAAATGCTATGTAGCCCAACAAGGGCTTAGCTATGGATCAAAGGCATCCACATAAATTACACTGCTGCGCGAAGAAATTAATTTAGACTTTTGGGGCTAATTACTTTTCATAGTAAAGCAATACAAATTCTCATTGGCATCAAAAACAGAAGTACAGTTGAAAAATTCAGTGCTTTATCGATCAGGTTCCAATGATTGGTCCAGTCCTGATGTAAATGAAGCTACGAAAAACAAACAGTGATCTCAACCAATATTGTGTATAGTGAAACAAGCGATCCCATGATTGGATGAAAAACAAAATACCCGAGATCCTTTATATTTGCAAAATTCTAAATTTATTTTTAAAAAATCCTAATTTGTAAATCAACACAATTCATGATAATGAAAACAAAAACAACAAATAATTATACTGGAACAGGGAGTATTTCTATTAGTAAAAGAATATTTTTTTCCTGCAACTAAAAAAAACCCCAAATGCATGTGATGTCCCCCAACGTTTGTCACTTCTAATTGAAGTTAATAGACTTTCCATCATTAATGAAAACAACTTTTCGATACGTTCACACATCTTCTAAAAGAAAGACAGACACGTGATGAAGATTTTTTTTAGATTTTTAATTTTTCCTTAATATGTTCTGCATGTAATAATATATTAAAATGAAATCTCATAAAATGTAAATTGAAGAAATAGTTCTTAAGTGGTTTTAAACATAATGGAAGGGATAATGAATGTGTACAAAGTCACAAACAAATCGGCAAACAGAACATCACACACAAATCTGAGCTTAAGCAAATTTGGACATGTGATAAGGTAGAATATAAACGAGAAACAACAACAGAAATACCCCAACATTTCTCCCTATTTGGGTTTAGGGTTTTTAATGAAATACTTCAATCAGCCTGTTCATAGGAGTCAGATGATTGCAGATCTCCACAGCTGGGAACACCATTGATAAATTGATCTTAAGTTCATCTCTCTGTTGGAATGGATGAGAATTCTATAAACCTGAGTAACGATGCCTGTAGGTTTCCCAACACCCATCCATTTAATAAAGAGCTGAACGCTCATCTAATGATTGGGACACCCATAGGATTATTGGGTGCCTGTTAAGCTGCGACGAGCAAGTCCATGAGATGTTCCAGGTTCTTCTCCTGTAATATTAGTTTTAATAAATAGGTGTGTTCACCTTAAAATTACATTGCCAGTACACCCAATTTTAGAACACTGTGCTGTTCCTCAGCTATTTTTAAAAGTAAGGCTGGTTTCACACTACGATTTTTTTTTAAATCCGACGCCGCCGGATCCGAATTTGGCCCCATGTGATCCTAAGGGGATTGGACTGATTCGGATGTGCACTAAATGGCATCCGAATCGTGTCCGATCCGATTTTGTCCGATTTCTTTCCGTGCAAAAATCGGAGACTGCTCTGATTTTTGCATCCAAATCAAAAATCGGAAAATATCGGATCTGACAGATCGGATGGCAATTATGTCAAATCCGATCTGATTCTTTAACATGGGGCCCTATGGAGCAGGGTCGGAGGAAACATCTGATGTCTCCCCGGACCCGATTTTAGTGTACTGAGCATGCTCAGTACACTAAAACTGCTAACCATCTAATTTTACTTTCGCCATGTATATACATACATGGGGAAGTAAAATTTAGTAACGCAGGGGTTAAAAATAATAAACCATCTATTCTCACCTGTCCACGAGTCCCCTGGCGTCTCCAGCACGTCCTGCCTCTAGCACCTGCCATGATTCCACAGTCACATGACGGTTACCGCGGTAACGTCATGTGACTGAGACATCACGCAAGGTCTAGGATCAGAAGATACAGCTGGAGACGCCGGGGGACTCGTGGATAGGTGAGAATAGATGGTATATTATTTTTTATTTCGGAGGAGAGGGAAACACAGGGGAGAAGCGGGGAGCACCAGGGGAGAAGAGGGGAGCACCAGGGGAGAACAGGTGACAGGAGGCAGAGAGGGCAAATGACAGGAGGAGCCGGGCAAACTGATCCTGCAAAATGTCGGAATCGGATGCCTATTTGGCATCCGATTGCAGGGTTCAGTTTGGATCCGATGCTGTCCGATTTCTATCGGACAGCGTCGGATTGCAAAAAATCGTAGTGCGAAACCAGCCTAACATATGAAAAAACTGATGAGTAGGTCTTACCACTCCCCTCATCAAAGTGATGTGTCCCTACAGTCTCACAATCTCCAATCAGTGCTGACAGTGTTGAGACGCTCTGAGGAGAATGATAACACATAGTAGTTAATTGTCTTCCACGAGGAATAATAGAACACGGCACAATGCAAAGTTCTGAAAGAAACAAGTATTAACTAAAACAAACATGTACGGAGCTCAGACAAGTCACCTTTAATACCTCTGCTTGACAAGTGAAGAATTAGTCAGTCGAGTGTCGTCATACGCGGAAGGCACAACTTGACACTTGGCTTTTATAAGGCAGTATAAAGAATAGTAGTTCAGTAGATCACTCGCTAATGCCAAGCTGGCAGTACAATAAACTCAGACCTGTGCAGACTTTCCAGGCTGCCTTTTCAAGGTCATACTGCTGAATTCATGGCTCTAACAATGCTAGGCTGACTCAGAGAATATGAATGCCCGCACTGTAAAGGGTGCAATCAACAAAGAGCTTCCCTTCTACCAGAACATATCTGCTGGCAGCAATATGACATTGTGCATGCCTCCCATATAAATGGCAGAATAAAGAGGAAAGCCCTGATAACATTTGTAGGACACGCTGTCCGCATTGCAGTGACATTATTTCTTTGGTTACTCGCGGCTAATGGCCCCTTAATGTAATCTTTACATTTTGTTCTGTCGACCAATAAAAAGCACCGATTTATGGAATAAAAAAAAGAACAAGTGTATTCACTGTCCTCCTCCGTAACCTCAGTACTGTACACAATCAGCCAAACGTGGGGAATGTGCAGCTCTCTGCATTACGACAGCCACAGATATGAGGCTGTGAGCACTTTAGACAATTAACTGGTGACCGATATACACAGATGATGGTTCCTGCCTGACCCCTGACATCACCCAAACAAGGCAATTCAGATTTGCTTTCTTACTCTTTGTGGTAATGCAAGGTGTTACTGGCCAAGGACTAGTGATAGTTTGTGAGTGCTGTGTTGTTCTGGTTAATACTGTGTACAATACATGCTGGGAGTTGTATTTACCAACAGCTGGAGTGCAACCTCAGGTGACAGGAAAAGTAATTCACCACCCACAGGAGTTATGCTTCCTACTGGACCTGCCCGTGTCTTCATACCAGGGTATGTCCGATACCGTATGATATGCTGCATTGAGTGCCATGATATAGAAGTGTGCTTCCCTAGAAATATTTATTGCCACAAAATTGCATACAGCTCTGTAGTACTTAAGTACTCTGCCATATGCATGAGACTTAAAGCTCCATACACATTCATGTCAGCTGAAACCACCAATATTCGCTTGGCCGGCAGTCCAAAGTTTATGGGGTCCCCAGACAGGATTGTCAGTTAAAGTGAACTAGTCACCAAGATTTTCACCAACTGCGGGCCACCGCAGTAATCCCTTATATACGGCATTCTAGAATAGTGTAGTGATACCTCGGTTATCGTTTACATTGGTTAGCGTCCATTTTTTTTTCAATGAAAAGTGTGTCTCGGTTTTCATAGCTATAGCGCTGCTAATTTAGCAATAAAAAAAATGCTGACCCATGTTATTCCCCTTACAAAAAATATGTGCACCCCTCTGACCCCCCTCCTCAGTGTCTTCCATACGCCAGAGGGTTCATAAAAATAAAATACCAAGTTATATTTTTATTTATTCTTTACATTAGTCTTTCATGTTCATTTTATAGACATTTCTGAGTGTTTCCAGTATTACGGTAATCGCTAGCTTTATTCTCTATAAAATGTGTTTTTTGTATGTATTTGTAAAGCGCTGCAGAATATGTTGGTGTTATATAAATAAAGATTATTATTATCATCATGTATTTTGGAGTGTCTAAAACAATTTAATTTTACATTGTTTCCTATGGAAATCATTTGCCTCGGTTTTCGGCGATAGTTTTCGGATGGATTATTGCCAAAAACCGAAGTATGTAATTTCCCAGACTGAATTGTATAATATTAAAAAAAAAAGAGCTTTCATTATACTTACCAGTGGGGTGGTCTCGTCTGATGGGAGGCTTGCGATCACCGCCTCATTCCCTGCTTCATGTGGATGATGTGTCCTACGTCATTCACACAGTCTCTCCCATTGGTCCTGAGCACGCGCACTTCTCTCTGTCCTACTGAGGGCAGAGCAAAGTACTATAATGAGCAGGAAAAGGTCAGAGAATGCCTGCACATACGCACTACAAATCTTTGCTCTGCTCTTAGCAGGGCAGATTGAAGTGCGCTTGTGCAGGAGCTCAATGAAGGAGGCTGTGTTGAAGCTATAGGATGTATCATCCACATGAAAAAGGGAAGAAAAACAGTAATCTCAAGCAAAGAGGAGGCGCCAAACGAAGATTAGCAAAAGACCATCGTACTGGAACGCCCTGCAGGCGAGTATAATAAAAGTCATTTTTTATGTTATACAGATCGACCTGAGGATATACTAGTGCATCTCACTGAATTAGAATATCATCAAAAAACTAATTTATTTAATTCAATACATAAAGTGAAACACATTATATAGGCATCATAACAAAGTGATCTATTTCAAGTGGATTTTTTTCTGTTATGTTGATGATTATGGCTTACAGCCAATGAAAACAATAATATGTCAGAGAATTAAAGTAGGGAGGGTGAAGGGTTAAAAACCGCACTGCCATATTCCACAAGACATCAAAGGGTGAACATAAAATTGATTTATAAGTCAACATGTTTCAGGGATCCCAGAAACGCCCTGATACATTGCAATATGACATTGATTTTTGATGATATTCTAAGTCATTGAGATGCACTAGTACATTCAGTATTCTAGAACGCTGCATATTAAGGCTTACTGGCGATAGCCGCAGATTATATGGGAAAAACCTGGTTCCCTTTAAGGATCAGGCATGTCTAATTTTGGATGGTCGATTATTTTGTTTTCCCTGAGATAAGCCACAGCCAGAAATGTTTGGCAGTAGCTCCGTCATATAGAAGAGAAATACTTGGGTGTCAGGCGAGGATAGCTACCGGATGGACAATCCACTGAACCGTTATTCAGCTGACACTCATCTAATGTGTATGGAGGCTTAATGGTCAGTGCTGGCTAGTAAATGGCACACCTATACATGCTGGCACACTTTCTTCTAGTATATTTTGTCTTTCTTTTTTAGGTCACATATGCTGTATGCCGGTATTATTTGCAAATGGGTGGACACCTACAATAAGGAGACAACATAGGGGCTGCTTTATATGTCAGGGATAGCATGTAGTAATTAACTGTGGCACACTGATATTTTTCCACTACTCAAGTCATTTTTTCCCTTTATATCTACAAAGCCAGAACACAAAGCATCCTCAATGCTTCCAATTCCCTCCTGTGCTTCTCCAGAAATTAGGTCTGGATGATCGAGAAAAATCCTATAAAGTATATTGCAATCTAAACAGATATAAAGCATAAAATTATGAGAACATTTACAATAAGATTAAATGGCCCCTTTCTCATCATGTAACAGTAGTAACACTAATGCATCTTAGTGGTTTTTAGTGCGCTGTGCATAGCTGAGCTTGAGCTGTGTCTGGTAGAGCTGTTCAGTCCTATTACCTTTAAAGAGAACCTATCACAGGTCCCAGTGACCAGAACTTGCTCCCAATTATCCGATTTTTTTTTTTTTAAATCCGCCATACAGTTCCAGAGGTATGGTGCCTTTTTATTTGGTGCCAATTTTTATGGTGTTAACCAGGGGGTGGGGCTCACAGGCTAAAATAGCAATACAGACTAAAGACACGCCCCAGAGGATCCTGCACTGAACCCCAAGTAAAAACATTAAAAGGCCCATATCTCTGTAATTATATGGCGGATATACAAGATAAAAATACAGAACAAAATAGGAGTACTCGGGGAAGCAGTGGAAACAAATCAAGAGCAAAAAGTGACCCTTTTGCCTGTGTGACTGCTGTTTTTTAAAAGGGATTAACTGGTGACGTCTGAAGTGACAGCTATGAGTTAACAAACTGTCACTAGGTACCTTGCATACGTCCTGTTCATCAGAATTGGACATGTGTAATGTACATACCGATGGTGCAGCTGTGCGGGTTGTAATGCCATCAGCACCGCTCACTTTTTTGTGGATGCCACCAGAAAAACCTTTTAAGGGGGAAGAGCTGCAATTCCAGACACAGCCCTCATTTGGATGGATACTTCTTCGCAAAATGAATAAATAAGGAATTGAAAAATAAGAGAGACAAACACAGCTACATATAGGAGGGCCTCCATCCGCCACATATGCTATGCAATGCTAACACAGCCACTCATTCTATACATGTAGTCCACAGGCTCAATTTTGAGAAATACATTCTTCCAAGTTGCAAAAGTAGAGTGAAATGAATCAGCACTGCTTAATGCTGCAGATCACGAACATAACATTTAGCAATTTCAAATGTCTTGGAAAATCTTTACATGCTTTACAAAGGAAGTAATGTCACGGATTCAAGTGTAGGCTCGCAATTACAAGAATCCAGCCTTATTCACAGCATTCAGTGCCTTACGTGGAGCTGGAAGAGAGGAAAATCTTTCCGACAAGATGTAAAGGTCACACATGACCAATGGGGAGAAACACTAATTATACAGAAGCCGAGAGAGTCAATCTGGACGAGGGAAATCACGCGATTAAATGTTAGCTCCCACCTCGAACCACCCAAGTACAACCACTAAATCATCTTATTGTGCCTGATATCACATCAGAGAAATCATATTTATATATGATTGACCAAATTTAGTACAACTGTGAGAGCTAGAAAATCCAGACAGTGTCAATCTGTCAGCACGTCACACCCCAAACGATTTGTATGCACCTATAGCTCTTTCAATGTCAAGTCCGGCAACACATTACATGGTCAGTCTGACCTACATACTGAGAGGTTAGCGTCTGAATTGATATGCAAATGAAGCTATTTGCAAATCTAAAGCCTTTGTCATTCCAGCTCTATTTACTGTTACCTTTGCCTCATTTGCCTGATGTCACACATTATAAAGGCTTTCAGTCAAGCAGAAAGAGACAGTGTTGAGTAGGGCATAGAGCTGGAGTGACAGAGGCTAGTCCTTGAGCCTCACTTGCAAATCAATTCTAGCACTAATTTCTCAGTAACTAAGGAAAGGACTGGTCATGTAAAAGTATTGCTGGACCTGTCTGTAAAAGAGCTACATGCATATAAAGTTAATTTGGGGAGCGAATCCGGCTGAATGATTCCCTGTCTGTAATATGTTAACTATCCTGTTAATTACTGTGTTATCTATCTTAGTGTATGCTAAACCTATAACTCCCCTACAGAAGACAGCATGCATGAGTGAAGGCAACCATGCACATTAGCCATAGGTGAATGCAGCCAATATTAGTCAGAAGTCTAATGTGTATGGGGGCCTCTCAACTGCCCTCTGACAAATGATGTCGGAAGATAGAAGGGTCTGATGTGTCTGATCTTGGACTGGTGATTCTTTTCTTCTCTAACAGATAAGGCGCCACCAGAGATGTTTGTAAGCTGCTCTCTCTAAAGGGCCTGTCACACGTGTCAATGTCGTCAGCGATCTGATCGCTGACGACATTGACGGCTGATCGCTGGTGAGCTGTCACACAGACAGACTCACCAGCAATCAATTGACCAGAAACATCGTGGAAACGATTTAAATATCGTTTCCACGATGTCTTGCTCCCGCTGCCAGCCTGCTGGAAGCGGGAGCAGGCTGGTCTCCAAGGTAAACTGCGGGTATCTAGGCAGCGCGCGCTGCCTAGATACCCGACGTGTACCGTAGTTACCAGCCTCCTCCGCTCACCGGCTGGTATCTAAGGTACACAGCGGGTAACTAGGGACCCTAGTTACCCGCTGTGTACCTTAGATACCAGCCGGTGAGCGGAGGAGGCTGGTAACTAAGGTACACGTCGGGTATCTAGGCAGCGCGCGCTGCCTAGATACCCTCAGTTTACCTTGGATACCAGCTCCCAGCGCTTGTGAGAGGCGCTGGGAGCTGGAATATTGCTACTCCCGGTGTCACACGCAGCGATGCTGCGTGTCCACCGGGCGACAATCGCCAGGTTTTAGGACAGATTCTAAAACCTGGCGATCATCAACCAGCGATTTATCGCTGGTTGATTCAGTATGTCACACGCATCAATATCGCTGCAACATCACGTGCAGCCGATATCGTGCAGGCGATATTGACGCGTGTGACTCCCCCTTTAGGGTACACAGGGGCGCCTGGCCGATAGAGCACTCCTGAGAATGGTAGAGGTGGGAAAGAGGACTGTCAGGCGAATGATTATTTGCCTTACAGCTATCTATGTGTATGGGATGGAGGAATTTGCGGATGTATGGTGAGGGGTTGGTTTAAGGGGATTTATTATAAAACTCTTTATATGAATAATTCTGGTTTGCTGCCGAATACAGTTTGATTTTGATTAAGTCAACCTCTTCGACTCAGTTCCTATGTACAACTGAAATCAACAAATGGAATTAGTATCCTGCGTCCAACAGAAGTGGGCCCTATTCATTTATATGGGATTTATCTGCTTTATGTTTCCTTTCGGAAGGAAGACAACTTTCTTCTTATAGGACTTCATTAGAAATATTGTAGATATTTAACTGGTGTTAATCTTCCACTTTCAGCCGAGGTAGCAAAGAATAGGCAAGAAGCTGGGGCTTAAAATTCACTTTTTCCTACGGCATTGAGATATGGGGGGAGGTTCCTGCTTCAGTCAATTTTTTTCACAGCCACACACAGGATTGTAAAAAGGATTGGAAAGATTTCTCCAGTCCTGGGGCAAAAGAATTCTGTAAAATTAAAAATGACAGAATTTTGTTGCACATTTTCTATTTAGTTCTGCTTTAAAGGCTTTTCAAGATTGAGTCTAAGCCTTAGAAATTAGGAGCTACAGAGCGGTCAAAATTAAAGCTTTTCCGATGATAGTCATAGAGAAAAAGCACACAGACATGGACTTGTTGCAGTACTACGGATTCAGCAGGACCACCATCCCTGTTTCAGGTTTCCTGCTGCTTCTTTGGGGACATTAAATTATGAAGGTGTAGGGATTGAGCAAGCTGGATTAATGGCCCCTGCAAATAATTATATTGACTAGTGGCAAACTTAATTTAGGCTTGGTAACCCACAAACTGCCTGTGACCAGCTACTTCAATTTCATCAGAAAGTTGGAACTTGTCAGTCCCCGACGGAGCGATCCTGTGAAGTAGACTATCATACGTTAGGTATAGAATTCAGAATCATAATGCAACAATAAAGAAAACACAAAACAACAAACAGCACAGAACACGTTTGGTCACTAATGTCCGACACACTCAAATTTAACACAGAAATAAATAGATATGTTGTAACGTTAAGGCAAAAGAATATTTACCAAGGTGCGAACATAAGTCCCTGAAAACTCTTAAGTGAAGGAATAATAAAGACTATGCTGGCTGCTGCTCCAGATGGGATTCTTGTAAATGTCTTCCCCCTCCTCTACAATATAACAACATGCAAAGACTAGGGTAGATAATGCTAGTTAAAAGAATTGGGGTGGGGAATAAGTTCATCGACAAAGCAACGGAGAAAAAGCAAAGGTTGGATGGGGATAAGAGTCATCTGTAGGACCTAGAGACGTTAATCTCAGGACGCGGATATCGAGCAAAGAGGAGGGAAGAATGCAATGTTCTTTGCAAGAATGGAGGAAGTTACACACAAGTTTACTCAACCAATGCTTCATCTCTGTAATGTGACCACAGGTTTTACTGGAGTTCCTAGAAATTGCTCATGTCTATTTGTGAAAAGGAGATTTGATCCTCATCAGAAGTTCTGTTGCCTTCGCTTCTTGGCGTCCATTGCATCAAGAATAGGCTGCCTTTTTGCTGTGTACCTCTGCCGCAGTTCTTCTATCTCCCGCTCCATCATGGGGTCCAGAGCTTTCAGTCTCATCTGCAGCTCCTCAAAACTTAAATTCTTCAGCTGTTGGGAGAATTAGAGAACACATTAGTTATCAGCAGAAAACTACATTCGATAATTCAGATCATCAACACTAAATCACTCTGAGGAGGCAGATTACAAGGCCAACCCAGCATTATTTTCTGATGACAACACATACGATTGCATTTCAGTAAGCCATGATTATAACACAAAACCAAGTGCAGAGGATCTTTTAATACCTTTTACCTCATTATCGGGGGTGTTCACTTTAGGCAACCCATTTTCATATCCCTTATAAAGGAAATACTGATCTAATAAAGGGGCACCCAGTAAAGGATCTTTATTTGTAGGTCATGGTGGAGAGTGGGTATACCGAGCCTTCACTACTCTGCAGGACCTGACCTGTAGTATACGGACACCTCAATGATTTCAATGTAAACTATATAAAGTCTCTAATGCCATATTTATCCTGTGGATTCCCTACAGATTACAGCTGATCACTGAGGTTGCAGCTACCAAAGACCTTATGGCCTTGATCTGTCATTTGCAGTTTTGTTTTTAAAGTTGATTTTCTTTCTTGCCTTGTGGAATTCACTGATATTTATTCTTCAAAATGGCACAGGCGATACATAACTAAAAAAATGGGCTGTTACCTGTCTAACTATTTGAGAACTCTTTCAGCAAAAACTCACAAAAAATGTGACTTTTTGCTTGATGTGAGTAAAATCACTGGACTGGAGAAAAGTTGCACCACATTTGGCAACTTTAGACAAAAAAATTGCAAAGAATCAGCTGAAAACATCTGGAAACTTTAAAATACAGCAAAATAATGACTCCTATATTCACCTCCAATCCTGGTGTCAGTACTGGCTCTCCTGGGGACCTTGTGACATTATGGCACATGATCCCTGCAGCTAATCAATGGCCACTTCACTGTAAATGACATCCAGAGGATATGAAAGCTGTGGCTGCTCATTCATCCTAAAGATGTCCGATTTATCTGGAGAAGGGGAGAGTAAAGCCAGCACTGATTGCAGAAGGGATCATGTGAGAGATTGTTATATGATCCCCAGGAGAACCAGTACTGACACTGCTGGAACAGCACCAGGGTGAGTATATATATGGGGAGAAACAATGATTGAAAAAGGGCTGTCCAAGTAGTACATAACCCCTTTAGAATTGTGGGTCTCCATTCTGGCTCACAATGAGAGGGACATTTGATTATTTTAAATGAATTGTGAAGAAATCTGCTCTGCATACAGGTAGCCCTAATGTGCATTCAGAATTGGTGCTCAGTCACTGTGTCCTCCAAAGACATCACCAAAAATTCCTTTATTATTCTAAAGGACTCTGAGAACACCGGCGGTTTTCACGTCCACCATCGTTTGAATTGCTAATGATATAACACTTACTGACCTCACAGCATCCAACACATTACAAGAGGACAATTTCTAATGCAGCATTAAACGCTACGATCTAAAATATGTCAGACCGTAGTAATGATCGCAATGTGTTATTGGTGACAATTAGAGGTCATTCCGCAATCAGATCACTGTTGTGGCTACGACAGGAGCTTGTGAATAAGAACTCGGTGGGAGCAAAGCTGTACCACAGAAATCGAAATTGTTTATCTAGTAAGAATAGGATTTTTTTTTCCCCTGTTTAAATTCTAGCAAAATATAATTAGCATTTTGATAATGGAACAATGATCTAGGCTGATTGTTCCTCATCACTCCACGTAAAAGAGGTGTTCATGAACGAAACCATTTATTATTGAAGCACAGGACCAATTTCCTGGGCTTATGGAGTTATAATAATCAGACCGTCCTGGACATAGGTGTATAACGTCTCCCTGTCTCATCCTGCGCCGACCGTTTTCCTGCTATTCTGTACCAACATCTCTAAGGAGTTATTCAATTATTCAGAGGCCACGCTGTCATGGAGTGAGAAGATTTCAGGAATCCAGCAAGGTGCTATTTATTATAAAGAAAGCTGCCTGGAGGCGCCATATTATATTGATCTGAGCTTAGAGATATTATATTTTGCCACAGAGCTTCCGGACATAAATAATTGCTTCATCAAGCTGCTGTCTGGTCCATCAAAAAGAAAAAGCATCCACTGTGATTAATGAACGCAGGCAAACGCTTCTCTAAGTAACACTCGGAGCATTATTTACAGGTCAACACAACCACCTGCCATGTGCGAAGTCTTCAGATACGTGCTATGAAAACAAAATCAGTAAAAGAAAACTCAAGACGCATATTAAGATTCATTTTATACAATGTGTATTACTAATGTACTGCTATATAAAGGCTGGATGTACGATACACATGTTATAAGACATCAATGTTTCAACTTCAAGGGTCAGACCACTGATATCTGCAAACCATTGGAGGTGACAATGGTCCCAGGAAACCATTGTACAACTCCTCTGTTCTGGATTTTTCATGGTTAGAGTAGTGTAGATGACAACAAAGTCGCGAAAATGTAAAGAAGAGCAAAGTGGAACCAAACAAAGTTGTCAAGCATGCCATTTATTAGACTGATGGAGCAGCGCCACTATTCACTGCATTTACCAAATAACACAAACATACTCACACCGATCAGTTGTTCCAGATTCCTGAATGTGATTAGTTGAGAGCGGAATCGCGCAGCTATGTTAACTGTATAGCAGTCGCAGTGGGGCTCTGTAGATCCACCTTTATTCATGCTAGAGGGGCCATATGTGCAGTGCCCACTCAAATTCACTATGTGCCGTGTTTTTCTGCTCTACAATGTCGCCGACACCAGGAACAGCTACCAGGTGTTGCACCCCCAGCGATTTGATAATGATGACTAAGGATAAGCCTATCTTATATAAAAGTAATGGACCAACCCTTAAAGCACGGTCACCATGAATCAGAGCCTGATTGCACAATTTTAGCTCAGTATTTTTTTTTATGAAATACACTGGCGTTTCAGAAAAACCATAGTTTGAAGCCCCCGGCCAGCTTCCAACTGAACTGCTCTAGGCAGTAAGTCTCCTGCCAAAGTATTTCAGAGAAAGAAACACCATGGTTGCGCAACATGGAGGTATCAAACCTAAACCCAAAATGCAGAGCGCCAGTCACATACCCCTATTGCCAAAATAGGAAGCAGAGACTGCCGGGGAAAACGGGTAGTGCTGGTAGAAAAGTGGCAGAATTGGTAAGGTAGACACCCAATGTTTTTTTTTCCCTCTTTATGCTTACAGCTTTTTTAACCACCAAGGCATTATAAACAGATTACCAATTACCATGGATTAAACTGCCTAGCATTATTTACCATATGAAATAATCTACCCCTACGCTGGGAGGTGACTGAAGGCTATCAGTCATGAGATAAAAGTCTGCTAAATGCGGTGATCATCTAATGTTTATAAAGGGCTCACACCTCTAAAGAAACAAGATTTTGGGAATGGACTAAGGGTGAAGCAGTTGACATTTTAACTTTCGATCCTGCTGTTTCATGGAGATATGCTGCTTCCATAGGGGTCTACAGAGGCTCTTCCTCTTCTGGCTATAGAAGATACATGAACATTTGGCCGAGAGAGAACTGTTGGCTGAATTAATGTTTGACAGACGTTAACACATGTTTAAGGGAAGCTATGGCAGATAAGCAATTGATCCGGTCTAAAAAAATAAAAAAAAATAAAAAAAAAAAAAACCTTTTAAGCTTCATGGACTCAGCGGGCTCAGTGGTTAGCGCTGCAGCCTTTTAAGGGACCGTCACACGCGGCAATATTGCTAGGCAATTTCACTGGCAATGTGCTGGTTGCAGTGAAGTCATGGACACATTGTTCTATCTTGTTGCTGTGTACAAATGTAACAATGTGTCCATGACTTCACTGCAACCAGCAAATTGCCAGTGAAATTGCCTAGCATATTGCGCATGTCACGGTACCTTTGGTGTTGTGATCTTGAATCCTAGGACAACATTTTAAGGAGTTTGTATGTGCTCACTGCATTTACATGGGTTGCCTCAGGGTACTCCGTTTCCTCCCACACTCCAAAGACATATTGATAGGAATGTATAATGGGAGCCCCAATAGGAACAGTGATGATATCTGTTCAGTGTTGTGGAATTTAATTGCACTATATAAAGTAAAATAAATGTCACAAACGCAAACCTATAAAAGCGTTCCGATGCCTTTAATGCGCTCTACATCTGGCACAGACTTAGTGTCTGATAAATCCAGAACTCCATTCATCACAATGTTACATTGTGTAACATCTCCACATTTTTCATAGATGCACAATTATTCCCTATAAGGCTTCATATTCTTTTATAAGAAGCAATTCTGACATGAGGAATCAATCAGGACACAGTTCAGCTGCATTAACAACCCTCACTTGGTCTTGTCACAGTTCATGGAATTTTATAGTCTCATTAAGAATTACTAAAGAAAATATGGTCGATAAATCTGTGCACCTACTGCAGAATTTCATCTTCTGAGAGGTCGGAGACACTCACACTACGACGTACACAATGACACTCAGTTACTGGCCACATCCATGGTTTGTTCTGTGCCCTATAATGTATTTTATGTTGTGTGCACCCTTCAATTACAGGGGATCCAGGGTCCTTAACAGTGACACTCACTTATAACTATTCAGGCTGAATGGTCATTTGTCAGATGACACACAGGCAATTTCACTGGTTTCTTTATCACTAGAGGGAATGTTCAGGTCGATAAAAGGCTTTTGTTTTAATATTAAGTTACACTTCTATATTGGGACCTCGATTATCACGGTAAAACTACTGCATGCAAACTGGCTTTCTCCCAGTAAGAAATAAAACCTTACATGAAACTTGTCACCAGGTTTTTCCCAATAAACTGTGCTCATTCCTGGTAAGCCCTTAAATACAGCATTCTAGATCACTGTATATAAGTCCCCCGGCTGATATGTATAATATAAAAAATAGCTTTCATTACACTCACCAACAGGGAGGTTCGGTCCAATGAGTGTCACTGATCTTGATCTGGCACCATCCTACTTCCCTGCTTCATGTGCACGACGCGTCGTCATACACAGTTTCCTCCATTGTGCTCTTGCACCTGCACACTTCTCTCTGCCTTGCTGAGGTCAGAGCAAAGTACTGTAATGCGCAGACATGCAGAAAGGTCAAAGAACGCCTGTCTGAGGGTGAACTATTGCCAGCCCAAGGGCCAAAGAGTGCCTGCCTGATGGTTGACATGTTTTCTACCTTTGGTAGCTCCCCTCTCTCCTAACTCCCTAAGCGCTTGCGCTACCAATAGACCCCTGGCATGGCTCTTATCGTCGGTCTGAACAGTGAGTTCTCGGATGCTGCAAAAAAGGCAACTTTGCTTCTGAAGCATCACAGGAGTGCAGGGGGAAGCTGAAGCTGTCCAGATCCATAGACCCGACCATGTTCAGAGCAACATTTACAAGTTCTATTGGAAAGTGCTTGTAAGTACTGCGCTCCTAGCCTAAGAGAACAGCCACTGCTGATAGAGTGGCAGAATTGGCTGGTAACTTAGGCAATGAGCAGTAAATAATAGAATTAAAAATCCCTCTGAACAAAGAGGATTTTTATTATGAGTTATATTGCAAAGTTGCATGCTTAAAAAAAATCAATTTGCAATGTCTGCCATTTAAGAAAATGACACAATCCCTTTAATGCCCCTTTTGTCCCAGCTACTAAATGACACATAACAGGTCAGGACATATCACCGGAGACCTAAACGCTCCTTACACAGACAGCTATTTATTGTAGCAACAAGACCGTGACGGAAAAAGAATAAAAAAAATCTTTAGTCCAACTTTCCCATATACTGCATATTGCACTGAAACTGAAGGCCGTCCAGGTTACACTAGGATTATAGCTGCTTAATCTGCTCTGCGCCATTGATAAGGAGGAGACAGACGAACAATGGGGGATAAAGCTCAATGACATCTATGAAGGGCAGCCATCGGGCACACTGTACAAATCATCTGTGCCCCATTATTGTGTGCAACAGATCATCATTAAAGAAGTCACCCTGGATGTCTGGTTTATTGTGAGCCGCACGTCTGCTGACAGCAAGCTTAGGGAAGAGGAGAAATGAATTCAGGAGAGCCACTTGACATTTATTTCCAGTTATTTTACTTTGTCATTTTATGCACAGCTCATCTTTATATTTCCTCCATTTTTTAAAGAATGAATGTTTGAAACATGTTTTGATATTTTTTGATCCTTTATTTCTATTGAGAATAGTGGGGTCCGGGACCTGAGACACTCAAAGATCCCAGAGAACTGGGCCGCTCAGGAGACACAGCAGAATACGCGGTCAATGGAAAGTGTATGTATTGTAGGGTTTTCTGTACTAAAAAAATGACCATTTTCCTTCCACATGACAGCTTCCGGGTCAGGATGGAAAATATTTACAGCTCTTTACATATACGACCTGATCCAGGACTGTGGGCTCCAGACATAACTAGAAATAGATATGCAGATCCCTAGTGGCCACTACTGGTGTTACAAGACTTTGTTGGCTTTCACTTAAAAGGGATGTACCGAGTTTGAAAGGTATCCCCTATTTGTAAGATAGGGGATAACTTCTGAAGGCTGAGACTTCTACTGATCCCAAGCATCGGGGTTCTGAAGAGGCTTGTGTGAATAGAGCCTTGGGCAATCTCCGCTCCATTCATTCTTGATTGAAATGCCGATGACCAGTGAGATGCTGTGCTCACATACCTGAGGTGATTCCATGACAAATGAATGGACATTCCACCCCTGCTCCAATCACATGGTTCTCTCCATAGATTAGTGGGGATACCAGAGGTCGGACAACTAGCGATCGAGAGGTTGTCATCTATGTTTTTAGGATAACAACTTAACTTGCTAAAACGCCTTTAAATGGATTCACAGATTATGAGAATGAGAACATTTAATAAAATGTGCACTAATCTGTTTAATACAAACCTTAATGGTTCTAAAACAAGACATCTCTCTACTAAACTCTTGATAAAAGTTTCATGTTGGTCACGTTCTTTTTGCATTTCACTGCAATCCTGTATGAATACCAATTCCACATGAAGCTTCCTCCTCTGCTACCAATTTGATTTTCTCCCACCATGAGGGAATTATCTCCAATGCTTCTTATACATTTATGCATATGAACAACAATCTTCTCTGTAAATCTGTATAATTTGCTATAACTGTATACAGACATGCATGTTAATGACTGACCTGACCATGCTTCTTGATGCAAAGCATACATTTACAATGCTGGAAGATTGGTAGAAAAATAAAAATATTCATTTCTACAAAGGAATCATGGACACTCGCAGTCTGTAGCCCTGGTGTCTCTACAACACCTCAGAATAAAACAAATATAAAGGACTGCATATAAATCCACGTCTTTATTGAGCTCATTGGCTGAAGCGGTTATGTGATGTCACTGTGATGTCACCCATGCGGCCCTATCCGCAAATCGGTTGGCAGAGGAAAACACCAATGCTGGAGTGTGGCAAGGGTAGGAAACTGCTGACACTTTTATTCTTACATACATCTCAAACTGCACACTAGTTTTGATGTGTAAAATATGAAGAAAAGAAGAATTCAATCCTTCAGTATAGTCCTATTTTATGCACAACAGAATACAGCCCAGAAGAAGGTAGGGTTGTGGAGTTGATGACCATTATGGTGGAGTCAGAGTCGGTAAAATGGACCAACAGACTCCTAAAAGATATAATAAATTGTGTACAGTAGTTCAATGCAGAATATGCTGAATATTATTATTTATTATGTTCAATGTTCTTATTGCATCATAATAATGATTACAGCCTGATGTTACCATTGTACTACAATAAATTTAACACTTAAACATCTATGAAGGCTGGTTTACACGTAGCAATATCGCAACGCAACATTGATAAAAAGTCACGTGGTACGGCCGTTGCAGTTGATATAGTTTGTGTGTTGTGTCGTGTAAATGGGCAATGCGACTCGAAAACAACCTAACTACGATATTGCATGAAGATTGTGCAAGCCCTTCAACCGTACGATATTGTATAGGCGATGTGGCAGGATCGTGCTGTGTCACAGCGCAACTACGATTTGGAGCGCAACTTCCCTATTCACTCCAATGTTAAATGCTCGTTCCCTCGGTTGCTCATACACAGCATGGAAAAGGGGTGTACTACATCGTAGTTGCGTTGCCTGCCGATATCTCCCTGTGTGACATCTCCTATGCGATATTGGACAAGTGCCAAAAACGTGTACGCTCCCGTGAAATCGTAAAGCGGCCCTAAGTTTTCCAAAAACAATCAATATAATTAATAAATTGGTTGATGCCCTTGTTTGGTAAAACAAAACAGATGGTCACGTTGTTTTTCCCCGAGCAATTACTGGGAAGCAGCAGGTAAATACTATACCTGCAGGTTTTAATCTCTAGAAATGGCAGCCTATATTTCAGCAATAGGGGTCAAGACAGAAAAGCAGCACATATTCCTGTACCCCAGGCGATAGTCTGCTGTCTGCCAGGGGCTCCAGCTTTTATAAGCTATCTTGGACTTCAGAACATCATGAAAGGCTTTTGAAATTCCGATGACAAAAGTACAGAAGAAAAATGTCAAGACGAGAAGTCTCAAGAGCTTTAAAAAGTCTTAATATATGCAGAGCTCGGTGAATGCGCGGCTCAGGAACCAGACACGCTGTACATCCACTTTTTACCGCTGCTTTAGAACTAGAAAAGTCCACATTTCATCTTCAATCCATTTTCAGGCTACACTCTGCATGCGGAGGAGACGTTTGAAAGGAAAAGAGAACAAAACTGAGAATTCACAAATTCTTCTTAAAACGTTAAGTGAAAGTGGCTATATACAGCAGAGAATATATCCAGCCAAATCCCATTACAATAATGCCTTCTGTCCCGTGTACTCCTGAGATATAGAGCAATAGCAGAGAAACCGGCCAATATCTATGAAGCAACCGTTCCTTATAGAGAAACTATCATACATAGGTAATATAAGGTGACCTAATTGGGAGAGAAACGGTAGCGAAAAATAGGAAATGTGTCAATTTTTACTTTTTTTCCCATTTTAAATTGGCCTCTCCTTACTGTAGAAATCATTTTTATACATTTTCATTCAATAGGGCAGGGCTAGAAACAGTAATTCAGGTGGCAGTGACTCATTTTATTTTAGCGCTGTTTAATTTATTTACTGTATTTATTAATTTATTTTAAACACCACGCACCCCATACCGTTTTAGAAGACATTTGGCGGGTATTTTATTTATTACATATCAATACATTCCATT
This sequence comes from Allobates femoralis, assembly GCA_033576535.1. Lineage (NCBI taxonomy): Eukaryota > Metazoa > Chordata > Amphibia > Anura > Aromobatidae > Allobates > Allobates femoralis. The sequence continues at coordinate 75,638,272 of JARQOC010000005.1, read as the reverse complement.
TATTTCTGATTTCCCCTACAACTGGGACTGGGATATTAGCCCCAGTAATAGGGGAATTTCAGCCTCTTGCCTACATAGTTGAGTTAACTATTGCCGCCCAGAATCCAGCAGCGCCTATATCCAGTGGTCACATGACCACTGGGTCTAGAGGAGGAGGCAGTGTTAAGTGCTACTGCTTTCTAATCTATATACATAAGGGCTGCTTAGACATTTCAGAACGTCAATGCAGAGTAATGTGTGGACTACCCAGACATTTTTATTGTATGGGCAGTCCAGAAGTAATGGAGCTGTCCCTCCCCACGTACAGATTGGCTGCTGTGGTCACTTGAACGTCCAGTTTCGAGTCCCAAGAAATCTGTACTCTTCCGCAAGACGAGAAGCAGAGTTCGGAAAGGCATGTATGCATTTTTTTTTTCACTTTTTTTCAGCTAAAAAAAAAAAAAAATCTTGGGTCTAAGCTCCTCCTGCTTTCCCACAATAAGTTGAATATGACAGGGTAACTTTGAGTAGACATACATATCAACATTTTATGCAGAATTACAACTTAATGGACTTCTATAGACTAAAACATTAGCCATGCCTAGAAAATATCATTCCAGATAAAATGGAGCAGATACACTCACATGCTCATCCATATTTAATGCACCCAGAGGATGCTGCAGCTTGAATACAATGAAGGGACCACGGCGAGAGAGAACAGCATAAAAGCGACTCAAATGAGCACCAGCAGAAATGGACAATTGCAGATAATTTGCTCTATAGACAAATCTAATAATTGCAATTATCCGAAGCACAGGTCAGGAGCTCGGCACTAATGACAAGTAATGAGATGCCATGAGTATGTGATATGAGACAGACAATTCTCAGCTGAAAATATATGGGGAAAGTTCTGTATACTGCAGTAAGACAAGATCAGCTAATGAAGACCCCAATTCTGACACTCCTCTCCTCGCAGTTCTCACATCAGAGAGCTATGAGGTCACAAATTCATGAGATTATGACTAATGGATAGATGGGCAGACAGCTAGCTGAAAAATGGAATAATATCCCACTGGTGTCCTGAAATCTCCTACATAAAAGCTCCCCTTGAATAGCCAGAGATGAGCCGCTGAAAAGAGCTGCTCCTGCTCAGGAGGACTGAACACATATCACCTGGTCATTCATTCATTTAAATGAGCACTATGTAATACCACATTTCTCCAGTAGAAGCAAATGCAGAATACGCAAATAGCCCCTTCATAGAGGAAAAGAGTAAGTTTACTAGAGTAGTGCCACCAACAAGAAAGTGCAATTTGAGGGGTCAATTTAGACCAGGGGTCTCAAACTCGCGGCCCGCGGGCCGCATGCGGCCTCTGGGGCTTCCCTGTGCGGCCCCCGGCACCTTGGACAATTGACCATGCTGACCGCGGTCCAGTGCATGGGGCCGCCGCGGTCTCTGCTATAATATTACTTCCGGCCGATGCCCGCTTCACTCCGACGCTCGCTCTGCCCCTCTGTAAGTTCAATGCAAGCCGTCAGCCAATGAGAGGCCCGCAGGTGACGTCATACACCGAGGTCACCTGCGGGCCTCTCATTGGCTGACTGCGCCTTGCATTGAACTGGCACATCAGCAGAGCGAGCGGCAGAGTGAAGCGGGCGGAAGTAAGATTATAGCAGAGACCGCGGCGGTCCCGTGCATGGGACCGCGGTCAGCATGTTTAACATAGCAAAAGTGTGTGTGTGTTAATGTGAGTGTTAATGTGTGTGTTAATGTGTGTGTTAATGTGTGTGTTAATGTGAGTGTTAATGTGAGTGTTAATGTGTGTGTTAATGTGAGTGTTAATGTGTGTGTTAATGTGTGTGTTAATGTGAGTGTTAATGTGAGTGCCTGTGAGCCTGCCTGTGTGCTGCCTGTGGCTGCCTGTGAGCCTGCCTGTGTGCCTGCCTGTGAGCCTGCCTGTGAGAGTGCCCGCCTGTTAGCTCGCCTGCCTGTGAGCCTGCCTGTGTGCCTGCCTGTGTGCCTGCCTGTGAGCCTGCCTGTGAGCCTGCCTGTGAGCCTGCCTGTGAGCCTGCCTGTGAGAGTGCCTGTGAGAGTGCCTGCCTGTTAGCCTGCCTACCTGCCTGTGAGCCTGCCTGTGTGCCTGCCTGTGAGCCTGGCTGTGAGTGCCTGTGTGCCTGCCTGTGAGCCTGCCTGTGAGCCTGCCTGTGAGCCTGCCTGTGAGCCTGCCTGTGGCCTGCCTGTGTGCCTGCCTGTGTGCCTGCCTGTGTGCCTGCCTGTGTGCCTGCCTGCGAGTTTGTACAGAAGTGTGAGATTATAACAGAAGCGCTAGAGCACAGGAGGCACACGTTTAATCATCTTTAATATACCACAACGCGTTTCCTTGGCGGTCCGCCGTCTTCATCAGGTGGATTTACGTGATGAAGACATCGGACCGCCGTGGAAACGCATTGTGGTATATCAAAGGTAATTAAACATGTGCCTCCTGTGCTCTTGTGATTCTGTTATAATCTCACACTTCTGTACAAATATATCCCCATCCTAGGGTTGCAGCAGGAGCAGCTATGAACCAGAGTCTCCGCTAACAGAATCCAAAGGACCTGCGGTGACATAACCGAGAACGTCACAGGGGCAGGTGATCGGCTGCTCGAGTCACCTGACCTGGAAGAAGGAGCTGCTCATGGAGGAAACCCCGACCGCTGGAGTCCGGAGCCATCCACTGCGATACGCCGAGGGTGTGCAGGGTTGCACAACCTCCAAAGGTGAGATGCGAACCCCCCACATCAGTTGTTGTCACCCCCACTAGACCACCAGGTACCGCTCATCGGTTGTGGTCCCCCCCCTTTTGTTCCACATGAGTGAGTGTGGTGTGTGTTAGTGTGTGATAAGAATCCAGACCAGGTTGGGGACATCAGTAAAAAAGGGGTCCAGCATAGGGGACATTACTGCACTATGGGGGTGAAGATGGTGACATCACTACAAAAGGCACCAGAATGTGGACATTACTACACTATGGGGGTGAGGATGGTGACATCACTACAAAAGGCACCAGAATGTGGACATTACTACACTGTGGGGGCCAGGATGGTGACATCACTACAAAAGGCACCAGAATGTGGACATTACTACACTGTGGGGGCCAGGATGGGGGACATTACTACAAAAGGGGACCAGCATGGAGGACATTACTACACTATGGGGACATCGCTATAAAAGGGGATCAGCATGGGGGACATCACTGCAAAAGGGGACTAGCATGGGGGACATCACTGCAAAAGGGGACCAGCATGGGGGACATCACTGCAAAAGGGGATCAGCATGGGGGACATTACTACACTATGGGGGCCAGGATGGGGGACATTACTACAAAAGGGGACCAGCATGGAGGACATTATTACAAAAGGGGACCAGCATGGGGAACATTACTGCAAAAGGGGACCAGGTTGGGGATATTAGTACAAGAGGGGGACCAGGATGGGGACCAGGATGGGACATTACAACAAGAAAGGGACCAAGATGGGGACATTACTACAAGAGAGGGGTCAGGATTTTGACATTACTACATTGAGCAAAAAAATCTGGTATTACTAAAAATGTCACTTAGGCTGCTTTCACATCACGTTTTGCGCTGTTCGCGGCAGTTGCGGTGAAAAAAAAACGCAACTGCCGTGATTACCGCATAACGGCCGCGATCGTGGCACACTTGCGGCAAGCCCCATACAATGTCTATGGGGCTTGCGGTAAGTGTGCGGCAGGTGCGGTTTCGGCACTTGCGGCAGGTGCGGGCGCGAAAAAAACGCGGTATGCAGCATTTTTTTTTGCAGCCGCAAGTGCTGAAACCGCACTTGCTGCACACTTACGCAAGCCCCATAGTCATTGTATGGGGCTTGCCGCAAGTGTGCCACGATCGCGGCCGTTATGCTGTAATCGCAGTAGTTGCGTTTATTTCACCGCAACTGCCGCGATCAGCATTTACCGCTGATGTGAAAGCACCCTTAGTCCTACAAGCAATGCGGCCCCCGATATCAATATTTTTCTATGTGCGGCCCACCAACCCAGCCGAGTTTGAGACCCCTGATTTAGACTCTCAAGGTTCCAGATGGAGGTCTGTGCCTTTATATCCCAAATCTTATAGAAAGTTTATTTAAAGGGTCAATACTGACTTTTAGGCTGGCTAATTCCAATAGGTGACCTGTTTGCTTCCTCTGTAAAGAGGCCATTTGTATATTTTTTTTCCGAGGAAGCACAGCATCACCTTTAAGTCTGTTTCTAAGTCAGCTTGGCTGTTCTCATGTATTTGGGGCTGAAAATAATAATTATTGCAGTTTGATTCCATTAAATATTGTGCAGTTTTTCTTTTACAGGCACTTTTTTTTTCTGCAAATCAACTTTGATGTGGTCTGTGGTCATAAACCAGCTGAAAGGAGCACAAAAAGCCAGATAGAAGAACTACAAACTGTCAGAAAATGAGTGTCCTCAGTTCACATCCTCATTTAATTCATTCTCCAACCTGCAAAATGCAAAAGACAGTGAAGCAAAAGGCTACAAAAGGCAAAGGGTGCAACATTTTTAATGAAACCCACTTGCAAAAATTAATTTTATCCAAAATTATATGCATTTAAGTAATAATAAAAAATTGTCCCCAAAGGCAGACAATTCCTCTAAGGCTATGTGCACATCTGACGTTTGTGCATCTCTGCAGACCGTCCAAAAACCTGGGTTTTTTTTTAGCAGAAACTGAGTTTTCTGTGCTTAGCAGTGTCCCTAGTTTTTTGCTCGTTTTTTGCTCGTTTTCCTGGGTTTTGTCGGCTGTTTTTCTGAGCGGTTTTAAAAACTGAGTTTTTAGTACACTTGTTCAGCTGAAACCGGTGGAAAAACGGAGGAAAGAAGTCACTTGCTCTATTTTTGGAACGGTGATAAAACTCGTTTGACTGAAAAACTCAGTTTTGACTGAAAACGACCAGAAGAAAAACGTTCTAATGAAGACAGAGTTTTCTAAAATCCATTGACTAGCATGTTAATCCAACCGGAGGATAGGATTAACATAAATTAACATAAAACTTAGCGGAAAACGCCGACGGAAAACGTCCAAAAGCAGCCCACAAAACGACTGATGTGCACATACCCTAATGGTACCGTCACGTGTCACGATATCGTGAAGGATATCGCATAGAAGTCACATTTTTGGAGGCGTGGCTGCGACATCGGAACGTGTGACACTGCGATATCAGTGTGAGATATCGTGAGATCGCACATCGCAGATTTGAGGTGATCTGCGATAAAGCCCTCTGCTGCATCGTGCGGTGTGACACCGCGATAACTATGTGTTCCACGATATCTCCCATTCAGCGCTGTGAAAACAAGGAATTCTAAAGACCGCTATTCACAATCTCACCCCGGAATCGCCACAATGTTGTAGATATCTCAACGTCACACATCTACACTCCGATCACGATCCAAATCTCCGTGTGAGCGCGCTCCCATGACTTCTATGCGATATCCTATATCGCGACGTGTGACGGTACCATGAGGAGGATCTTATACACTCAGTCAATGTAGGAGAAATGTGCAGAGAAATGAGCAGCTATCCAGTTTTTAACCACCTAATGCTTGACGAACCTTTTATTCACAGACATCCCAACATTTTTGCCTGTGTTTCACAGATGATAAATGCTTAGTGGCTACAACCACAATGTGGGAGCCATTGGTAAGAAAATCAATAGTGTTAATGATCATTTTTAAACCCTTCTTAATAGTACCTTCCTGCAGATTTAGAAAATAAAAACAAAAGCGCATATTCACCTCGCGCCATTTATCCAATGTTGACTATGTCTATTCTGGCAATCAAGTGACAATAGTGCTTGACGTCAGCCACCAAAAAAACATCAACCCCTTTATTACTCAGTCTGCCACTGTTAAACAGCAGCTGGAAGAGTGAGGTAACCGCCATTTTTGGCGTCGCTCATGGAGACGCTAATTCTGGGACGGCTGCTAGATGCAATTTTCAGTGTGCGGAGCCCCGGCAGCTTTGCCTCACCACACTGAGAATTCCAGCCCCGTGCCTCAGTTACCTTGGCTGGTAATAGAAAATACGGTGGAGGCCACACCAATTTTTTTGATTCATTTGTTAAAATTTTTTTTTTTTTAAATTGATCTCTCCTGTATTTTTCATTACCAGTGAAGGTAACGTCAGGCAGCGGGGGTTGGCAGACAGTAGCTGCTTGGTTATCTGCGCTGGCAATACAAAATACAGTGAAGCCCTACACACTTTTACCAAGAAACACTATCAATAAAAATAAACACAGAAACAGTTTTTAAGTAAAAAAACATTTATTTAAAAATATTACACACAGGGGATGACCGCTAAAAGGAGACGGTGGGGGGAGAGACCGCCCACGGTGGGGGGAGAGACCGCCCACGGTGGGGGGGAGAGACCGCCCACGGTGGGGGGGAGAGACCGCCCACGGTGGGGGGGAGAGACCGCCCACGGTGGGGGGAGAGACCGCCCACGGTGGGGGGGAGAGACCGCCCACGGTGGGGGGAGAGACCGCCCACGGTGGGGGGGAGAGACCGCCCACGGTGGGGGGGAGAGACCGCCCACGGTGGGGGGGAGAGACCGCCCACGGTGGGGGAGGAGAGGACCGCCCACGGTGGGGGGGAGAGACCGCCCACGGTGGGGGGAGAGACCGCCCACGGTGGGGGGGAGAGACCGCCCACGGTGGGGGGGAGAGACCGCCCACGGTGGGGGGGAGAGACCGCCCACGGTGGGGGGGAGAGACCGCCCACGGTGGGGGGGAGAGACCGCCCACGGTGGGGGGGAGAGACCGCCCACGGTGGGGGGGAGAGACCGCCCACGGTGGGGGGGAGAGACCGCCCACGGTGGGGGGGAGAGACCGCCCACGGTGGGGGGAGAGACCGCCCACGGTGGGGGGAGAGACCGCCCACGGTGGGGGGAGAGACCGCCCACGGTGGGGGGAGAGACCGCCCACGGTGGGGGGAGGAGACCGCCCACGGTGGGGGGAGAGACCGCCCACGGTGGGGGGGAGAGACCGCCCACGGTGGGGGGGAGAGACCGCCCACGGTGGGGGGAGAGACCGCCCACGGTGGGGGGGAGAGACCGCCCACGGTGGGGGGGAGAGACCGCCACGGTGGGGGGGAGAGACCGCCCACGGTGGGGGGGAGAGACCGCCCACGGTGGGGGGAGAGGACCGCCCACGGTGGGGGGAGAGACCGCCCACGGTGGGGGGAGAGACCGCCCACGGTGGGGGGGAGAGACCGCCCACGGGGGGGGGGAGAGACCGCCCACGGTGGGGGGAGAGACCGCCCACGGTGGGGGGAGAGACCGCCCACGGTGGGGGGAGAGACCGCCCACGGTGGGGGAGAGAGACCGCCCACGGTGGGGGGAGAGAGACCGCCCACGGTGGGGGGAGAGACAGCCCACGGTGGGGGGAGAGACAGCCCACGGTGGGGGAGAGACAGCACGGTGGGGAGAGACAGCCCACGGTGGGGGGAGAGACAGCCCACGGTGGGGGGAGAGACAGCCCACGGTGGGGGGAGAGACAGCCCACGGTGGGGGGAGAGACAGCCACGGTGGGGGAGACAGCCCACGGTGGGGGGAGAGACAGCCCACGGTGGGGGGAGAGACAGCCCACGGTGGGGGGAGAGACAGCCCACGGTGGGGGGAGAGACAGCCCACGGTGGGGGGAGAGACCGCCCACGGTGGGGGAGAGACCGCCCACGGTGGGGGGAGAGACAGCCCACGGTGGGGGGAGAGACAGCCCACGGTGGGGGGAGAGACGCCCACGGTGGGGGGAGACAGCCCACGGTGGGGGGAGAGACAGCCCACGGTGGGGGAGAGACAGCCCACGGTGGGGGAGAGACAGCCCACGGTGGGGGGAGAGACAGCCACGGTGGGGGAGAAGAGAGACGCACACGATGGGGGGAGAGATGGGGAAGACAGCACCAGGGGGGGAGAGACAGCACACGATGGGGAAGAGACAGCACACGATGGGGAAGAGACAGCACACGATGGGGAAGAGACAGCACACGATGGGAAGAGACGTACACGATGGGGGAGACAGTAAGGGAGAAGGGGACATAGGGAGCAACTCAAAGGAGAAAGCACATGAGGGGGCGAGGAGAACGGTGCAAGGAGGGGAGGGTGGCCACCACCCTAGCATCATAGAGCTACTTCGGTGTTGCAACCATAGAAGCACGCTAGGGGGTGAAACAGCCATCGAATTGTGTATACCCTCATCTCCCTCCCACAACCCTGTATGCCCACTGCACCGATATGAAATAACTTGATTGCACCAGGACCCAGTGAGTGCTGCCACAATCTGTTATACTGCGACCAGGAAGTGATCTTGAAACCCGGATGTGCACTAGGGGACCAGGCAGGACGGCGTGGAAGCTGGTAAGTGGAGTGGCGTGTCACTCTGTTAACTGTGATCTTTTGGAGGCTCCGATATAGGAGCATAAAGCAGCAGCAACATCTCTATGTAGTAAGTGTTATACTCACCTTCCGCCACCTTTTCCAGCGGCACTCCAGTCAGTCTGCGGTAAAAAGTGACCTGTTGGCAACTCAAGTGTGTCATGGAGCTCGGAGGTGGTTACAACTCTATAGCAGCCTCATTATGGCCTCATTCTGGTCTTGACAGAGATGCATTGATTGTCTGTGACATATCTTCTGACTCCAATGTCTTAATTATAATTTGGGTTGAAGGACATTTGGATGTCAAGACAAAACATTTTGTAAAAAATCTCTGATGAAATTCCCAAAACCCCCATCCTCCAAGTGCAGAGATGAGCAAAGCTTTTATCTCCAGTGGTGGTTACCACAATAATTTACATCTGCAGTTTACAATAGATTTCTACTGTAAATCACATTACAAAGGGATGGCTACCAGGAAACTAAAATAACATGTCATTTCCTAAACAAATTTCTGGGTTTAATGCCAGAATGGATCAGAGACATGTTGCTGCCATAAAGTGAAAATAATAATTGCTGCGTGTCATAAAGTGAGAGCATAGGGACTCCGTAGCCTAGTGGAAAGTGGTTGCCGGTTCCAATCGCCTAATAAAGTGAGAGTACCTGTTGATGAGTTAGAATGATGTGAATCTCCACAATCAATATTAAAGCAGGGGTGAACCAGTTCTGTGACTGCAGCCTCCTCTGACATCTGTGGCAAGTGTAGGAGACTGACTGTGATGTTCAGTTCCTACCAAAATGTCCAGCTGATACAGATTACAGCAATGGGTCACCCGTAGTAAAATGGCTTGAACATACATTTATGAAATGAACCAGAACTCTCACCTGATTTGACTGCATTAGTGATTACTTGTATTCCCGGTGAAATAATAAGTCTTGAACATCTTTTCTACATTGAGAATTTTACCTTTCGATAGAGATTAATAATTAGACAACTTGATATCTTCTTAGGAATAGAATGTGTCCCTATACAGTTTGACACTTCGCCATCTTCAATAGGGTATTCCAGCTCAGCTCTTTTCCATATTAGGAAATGAACAAACTGATTATGTCATGTCTACTGATACCCACTGGGTTGCATGCACAACTGTCAGCTATCGTATACTTGACCAATTAAAAAAAGTATCAGAAATTGTGATGTCACCTCCTGAACTGTCATAAACGTTACGTATTCGTAGTTTGGTTCCCTTATGCACATAACTGAAATATAGTCTACAGCTGCACCCACACCCCACCTGTCCCTGTAAAGACAAGAAAACCTCTGTCCACAGCACTAAAAATACCACTGACTCCCTAAAAGGCCCTTGAGGGGTTTCTTATGAGAACCAGAGGGGGGGGGGGGACCGCTATGCACAGCTAACCAGGAGAGGGAAAAGCTTGCAGAGGTATACAGGAACCCGAGGTGAGACAACAAAGCACATGCATAACACGGGAAAGAAGGAGAAAAAATGAAACAATAACCTTCCACCAAAGTAATATAGGAGAAAGGAAAGGTGGTAGGAAGGCAGACAATCATAGCAGAAATACAAATTGTGTATGACTGGCAGGGATGATCCCTCAGCACCAATCCAACTAGAAGTATAGCCAGCAAGTAAGTGTAGTGGGGGGAGAGTGTATATCTTCCCACTCACACTGATGGGCAAACCAAAATGGGACAATGGAAAACACCTGAATAGGAGAAAGACCAGCAAGGAAAATAAAAGCAATAGCAACTATAAGCCTGGGAAGAAAAGAGCCATAGTTCAGCAAACAGGAGAAACAACCACGGAGGAAAAGCTCACCGGATCGAATCCCCAAATTAAGTCATGATGGGATAGTGTTTTTGAAAAGCTGTCAGTATTGCTGAAAGGTCAATGGGACTTCTCTGATATCGAAATGCTCCAAACTACAATGACTTCTGGTATCAGAACATTAAGAGTGCTACTTTATCTGAAGGATCCTTTAAGGAAGATCCTATAAGTCAGCAATAATGTGGCTTTTCAGAATTGTGTAAACTGTAACACCCTATTTAGGATTTCCAATTTCACTCAGTCTAGGTTCGCTGCCACTGTTAAACTACGAATATACCCAGGTAAACATGTCCCTGTGGGTATCTCCTTTCTGAAAAATTGTGCCATATATTTAAGCGCTGATTTGTTGGTAGGTTTTTTTTTCCTGGGATATTGGCTCTGCATAATGCCGCATGAACCGCATCGTGCTTAACTATCTAACCTAGATGTTAACAAAAAGATTTGTATTGTTTCCATAGCGACAGAGAGGGCTATTAAAGGAAAAAACAGAATACGCTGCAACACAATTGGAACTTGCCAACCAGACGGAGAAAAAAAAGCAGAAAGTGGTAGCAACGGCATTGTGCGGCTGGCAGGGAAGTCTGGGATATACTGCATGTAGAAGACGAGAAGAAGCGATGGATAAATAATAAAGGGTATAAAACAGAGAATATCCGAAATAAATGGTAACCATCCTGGCACAGTACACACGTGAAAAATAAGATAATCATTATCATAGTTTAATACAGCACCACTACAGCTGTTTTTTTCAGCACTGGAGTGGGACATTAAATGTAACCGTTATATATACTCACCTGCCAATTCATCATCTTTCTGCACCACTCCGGTCACACGGCGCCATCTTGTGTCTGTAACTTCTGAATGCAGAAGATACACGTCAAAAGGTCTCAATTCATCTCTACGAGGCCAGAATTCATCTCTATGAGACTCCTCTAGACTTGTAGTTAAAAGTGACCTCTGGCGCACTCCTTGAAACACTGGAACTGCCGGCAGGTCACAAATGACAGAAGTTACCCAAGAATGGAAAAAGGAGAGTAGAAAATGGGGGGGGGGGGGGGGGGGCAGGGGACTTAGATTTAAAGTATCACTGCAGGTGGGTATAAAAAAATAAAACCAAACCTCGGGAGTGTTGCTTTAAAGGAGAACTTCAGTAACAACATACAGTTAGGGCCAGAAATATTTGGACAGTGACACAATTTTGGCGAGTTGGGCTCTGCATGCCACCACATTGGATTTGAAATGAAACCTCTACAACAGAATTCAAGTGCAGATTGTAACGTTTAATTTGAAGGGTTGAACAAAAATATGTGATAGAAAATGTAGGAATTGTACACATTTCTTTACAAACACTCCACATTTTAGGAGGTCAAAAGTAATTGGACAAATAAACATAACCCAAACAAAATATTTTTATTTTCAATATTTTGTTGCGAATCCTTTGGAGGCAATCACTGCCTTAAGTCTGGAACCCATGGACATCACCAAACGCTGGGTTTCCTCCTTCTTAATGCTTTGCCAGGCCTTTACAGCCGCAGCCTTCAGGTCTTGCTTGTTTGTGGGTCTTTCCGTCTTAAGTCTGGATTTGAGCAAGTGAAATGCATGCTCAATTAGGTTAAGATCTGGTGATTGACTTGGCCATTGCAGAATGTTCCACTTTTTTGCACTCATGAACTCCTGGGTAGCTTTGGCTGTATGCTTGGGGTCATTGTCCATCTGTACTATGAAGCGCCGTCCAATCAACTTTGCAGCATTTGGCTGAATCTGGGCTGAAAGTATATCCCGGTACACTTCAGAATTCATCCGGCTACTCTTGTCTGCTGTTATGTCATCAATAAACACAAGTGACCCAGTGCCATTGAAAGCCATGCATGCCCATGCCATCACGTTGCCTCCACCATGTTTTACAGAGGATGTGGTGTGCCTTGGATCATGTGCCGTTCCCTTTCTTCTCCAAACTTTTTTCTTCCCATCATTCTGGTACAGGTTGATCTTTGTCTCATCTGTCCATAGAATACTTTTCCAGAAACTGAGCTGGCTTCTTGAGGTGTTTTTCAGCAAATTTAACTCTGGCCTGTCTATTTTTGGAATTGATGAATGGTTTGCATCTAGATGTGAACCCTTTGTATTTACTGTCATGGAGTCTTCTCTTTACTGTTGACTTAGAAACAGATACACCTACTTCACTGAGAGTGTTCTGGACTTCAGTTGATGTTGTGAACGGGTTCTTCTTCACCAAATAAAGTATGCGGCGATCATCCACCACTGTTGTCATCCGTGGACGCCCAGGCCTTTTACAGTTCCCAAGCTCACCAGTCAATTCCTTTTTTCTCAGAATGTACCCAACTGTTGATTTTGCTACTCCAAGCATGTCTGCTATCTCTCTGATGGCTTTTTTCTTTTTTTTCAGCCTCAGGATGTTCTGCTTCACCTCAATTGAGAGTTCCTTTGACCGCATGTTGTCTGGTCACAGCAACAGCTTCCAAATGCAAAACCACACACCTGGAATCCACCCCTGACCTTTTAACTACTTCATTGATTACAGGTTAACGAGGGAGACGCCTTCAGAGTTAATTGCAGCCCTTAGAGTCCATTGTCCAATTACTTTTGGTCCCTTGAAAAAGAGGAGGCTATGCATTACAGAGCTATGATTCCTAAACCCTTTCTCTGATTTGGATGTGGAAACTCTCATATTGCAGCTGGGAGTGTGCACTTTCAGCCCATATTATATATATAATTGTATTTCTGAACATGTTTTTGTAAACAGCTAAAATAACAAAACTTGTGTCACTGTCCAAATATTTCTGGCCCTAACTGTATATACATCAGGAGGGACACCAGAATCACCACCTGTCAATGTCCAGGATAGTCTGAAAAAAGGGGGTCTTTTTCATGTGTCCATTAAAAGATGTCTTTGTTTTTATTTGGAATGGGTAGGGGGAGTGAAGGGTGAGGTGGGTTATGGGATAATTATTGTACAGGTCACAGAATATGCTTCGAACCATAATCAAATTAATTAAAATCTTTGTGGTTCATTTTTGTTTCCCAATTTGAGTATTTTATAAAAAAAAAAAAAAAAAAAAAAAATCCTGACTGGCCACTCTGCTCACATACTACCCCCTCTGGTCCACTAAAGGGGCCGTCACATGCGTCAATATCACTGTCAATATCGCTGCTGCACGTGACGTTGCAGCGATATTGATGCGTGTGACAGGGCACATCAACCAGCGATTAATTGCTGGTCGCCAGGTTTTCGGACAGGACATTGCTGCATGTGACACCGGGAGATGTGATAAGCCAGCTCCCCAGCACCTCTCAGCAAGTGCTGGGAGCAGGTATCTATCGTAAACTGCAGGTAACTAGGCAGCGCGCGCTGCCTAAATACTCAATGTATAGCTTGGTTACCAGCCTTCTCCGCTCACCGGCTGGTATCCAAGGTACACAGGATCCCTAGTTACCTGCTGTGTACCTTGGATACCAGCCTGTGAGCGGAGAAGGCTGGTAACGAAGGTATACATCGGGTATCTGGGCAGCGTGTGCTGCCTAGTTACCCGCAGTTTACCATGGATACCAGCCTGCAGACATCGTGGAAATGATACTTAAATAATTTCCACGATGTCGCTGGTCCACTGATCGTTGGTGAGTCTGCCTGTGTGACAGCTCACCAGCGATCAGCCGTCAATGTCGCCAGCGATTACATCGCTGACGACATTGACGTGTGTGACGCCGGCTTAAGAATATGTGAATCAGTTTTGGCCAGAGTGTTCTTTTCTTCAAGCACCAAGGATTTCCAGCGGTTTATGCCTTTGCACTCCTCAAATGTTTTACCGTCATATCGATAACGTTTCTCCTTATCTGCAAACTGACAATGTGATTTGGTTTATATACTTGGTCATATGATAAGGCTCTTTAAAGGGTCCATATTGACTTTTAGGATTGCTACTTCCCATAGGTTGTGCTAGAGTTCAAGTCCTCTTTAACCCCATCATGACCAAGGACCTATATATACGTCCATGGCCATGTCCCGTCCCCTGAATCGAGCTCACGCTGTGTGCTCATATCCTCCGACGTCAATCCAATCGACTGTGTTAACCATTGGATCGCGCTGTCAGCCACTGACAGCACGATCTATAGCACCGCAGCAGGGATCGCGCTGTTCTCAGCCGTGAAACAATCACGGGACCTCAGCTGTCACCTGCTTAGCCTGGACTCAAGACGCACAAAATAAGCCATCACACAGCCCCAGATCCTGAAGAATGAAAACGCTACAGGTCACAGAAAATGGAGCAAAAGCGAAATCCTTTTTCTTTAAAAACTTCTGAATTTTTTTCGCCACTCAGATAACATTGAAAGTATACATGTTGGGTTTTACGAGCTCTTACCGACCTGAGGTATCATACATGTCATCATAAAAAAATAAATACAAACAACAACATGTAATTACACTTTTTTTTTTGCAATTTCACTGCACTTACAATTTTTTTCCCATTTTCCAGTACACTATATGGTAAAATAAATGACTTAATTCAAAAGTGCAACTCGTCCCATAAAAGACAAGTCCTCATTTGTCTATATTGATGGAAAAATAAAAAAGTTATGAATCTTGGAAGAAGGGGAGAGAAAAAAAGAAAATGAAAAATCACCCGAGGATGAAGGGGTTAAAAAGGCAATTTTCATATCACTGACACATCAAGGAGGCTGCACAGAAGGGGCTGGAGGTGGGAGGACACCAAGGAACAGCGATGACTCCATACTGTAAGTCCATCCTGACTCTGTACACTTTCTATAATGTTTTGTACAACTTACAGGGGGCTAGAGACATGGAAGACCCCTTCCCTGAATTCAAATGTAAGATTTGGAGAGAATGTATATTTGTACTTACCAATATTTAATTCTTGGGGACTCTATAAGGAGGAGGCTTAGCAACTTCAATAGTTTGCGGCTTTTGTAAGAAAGTTATAGAAATTAGAACTACTTCCTTGGCTAGTCACAAACTTCAGAACAGGAGATCTTAAGATGACAACTAAAGGGATCACCAAGGCACCCATGTAATATTGTAAGACTGAAGCTCTGCTGGATAGACATGAATTTAAAACACAAGATTCTGTGTTGCGTGGAGCCTCTAGAGGGCGCTTACTTCATTATTCACGTGTTCTGATCCTGTCGACTATTTTGACGGTAAGAAAAAAAAAGCAATAATCTACATAATCCCCCCCTTCACTCTCATCTCAATATTGCCTGCTGTTCAATTGATCTCTACTTCTGGATGCATAAGCATCAGCCAATCACAGATTCTGGCAGGTCACTGCTGCAACCAATCACTGATTCAGGCAGATCACTGCTGCAGCCAATCACTGATTCAGGCAGATCACTGCTGCAGCCAATCACTGATTCAGGCAGATCACTGCTGCAGCCAATCACTGATTCAGGCAGGTCAATGCGGCAGCCAATCACTGATTCAAGCAGATCACTGCTGCAGCCAACCACTGATTCAGACAGGTCAATGCGGCAGCCAATCACTGATTCAAGCAGATCACTGCTGCAGCCAATCACTGATTCAGGCAGATCACTGCTGCCGCCAATCACTGATTCAGGCAGGTCAATGAAGTTTCCTGACTGTTAAAAGGAAGCAGGAAATAGAGACCAGCAGGGGCCCAAGAAGCACTAGAACAAGAACTGGGTTTCTGTGAGGTTAGTATTATCTTTTGATTTTTTTTTTTTTTGCCATATGGAACCTCTATAAAAAAAATAACATTTTCAAAGAGGAAAGCCCCGGTTATGCACAAGAGGGTGGAATAAGTCCCTACATGCTCTATTTCTTCAGGTATACAGATTATCATGTACAGCCCATTGCTTTCTGCAAACATTTCAGTCGGTTTACAGCTTAGCATCAATGCTTACTTTACTGCGTAAGATGTAAATGTTTATGTCCCCAAAAAATTAGAAAAGTATTCGAGGAGTGATACCTTTATTGCAGGGCTGAGGAGTCGGAGTCAGAGCCCATTTTGGCGGTGTTGGAGTTGGTAGAAAATGGACAGAGTCCGACTCCTAAAATATATAATACATTGGGTACAGTGGTTCAATGAAGAATGTGCTGATTATTATTATTATGTTCTATCCAAATATCTTGATTATTGTGTCATAATAATGATGAAAGCCTGATGTTCACATTGTCCTACAATAAATTTGTCGCATAATCATGAGCCGTGTATGAGGGAGTTGGAGTCGAAGGAGTCGGAGTCCAGGAAATTCTGGAGTCGGAGTCGGTGGTTTGACGAACTGACTCCACAGCTCTGCTTTATTGGCTAACCAGGAAAATTATATTTGCACGTTTTCAGAGCTCAAAAGGCTCCTTCATCAGGCATATTACAAATGAATTACTGAGACAGCATTTAAATAGATATTAAAGCAGGAAAGGGGATGTTAACTGGAGATAGCCAAGGAAATTAAATTAAGGCTTTTGTTACTAATGCAGATGAGGTGGAAGTGGTCTTTTAGAGATCTGAAGACCTTCGTGTGGAGGTGTGAACTGTGTCCATGTAATGAGTCATGAACCCAGGCATTAAATTGAGTTCAATTGTTAGATAAATTGAGTGCAATTGTTAGAGATTGGAACATTATGAGCCCATCTCCAGTTAGCATCCCCTTATGTCCTGCTGTAATATCTATTTAAATGCTGTCTCAGTAATTAATTTGTAATATAGCCTGATGAAGGGGCCTTTTGAGCTCTGAAAGTCTGCTAATTCTTCTGGTTAACCAATAATCACTTCTAGAATACTACTCTCATTTTTTGGGGGATATAAGTATTTACATCCATTTTTCTGGCTAATACTGTACAGCATATGCAATAACGTTGACTTGCACTTTGGTTTTCAAAAATACATGATTTGGCTCCAAATTTTTAAAACTTAGTTGCCAAAGGTATTAAAAACTGTGTCCAACCAAAGAAAAGGGGGTAAATGGAGGAAAAGAAGCAAGGAGCAAATCTTTAAAGAGGATGTGTTACCCTCCTGGTGCTTTCCTAACTGAAAGCACCACTGAATGCAGCGTGTCTGCTGCATTCAAGGAAGGGGTCTCCCATGTCTCTAGCCCCCCTGTAAGTTGTACAAAACACTTTAGAAAGTGTTTAGATAAGGAGTCCAGAGGGACTTACTTAGTGTGGTGTCACTGCTGTTCCCTGGTGTCTTCCCCGCCTCCAGTCCTCTCTGTGCCACCTCCTTTATGTGTCTCCCCTCCTCACCCGGTGACATCAGCACTGGAGCCCACCCTGCTCCAGATTATGCTGTATGCAGGGCGGGCTCCGATGCCAACGTCACTGGCAGGAGGAGTTTCAACTGCTGGGACCAACTCCAGCCCATTGTTTGCTCTGCGCCTGCGTGACTTCAGACGTAGAGGCGCATAAGCGGGCGAAGAGGGGAGACACATAAAGGAAGCGGCACAGGGGGGGGCTGGAGGCGGGGAGGACATCAAGGAACTGCAATGACTCCATACTGCGCAAGTCCCTTCCGTCTCCGTATGTGTACACTTTCTAAAGTGTTTTGTACAACTTACATGGGAACGAGAGACATGGAAAACCCCTTCCCTGAATGCAGCAGACACGCAGCATTCAGTGGTGCTTTCAGTTTGGAATGCACCAGGGGGTGACAGGTCCTCTTTAATGTTCCCTAGTGATCCAGAAGAAAGCCAAAATCCCTCAAAATAAACAACCCAGAACAAAAAGAAAATATTAAAAGTATTGAAGGTAAGAATTCCCTGCAAGTTAAGCAGAATATGAACTATACGGATAGCCCATATACTGACTACATGACGAAATGCACAATCTGTAATAAAAATTTTAAATACATATTAAAATAGGGAAATGTATTTTCTAGAACCTTATAATTAATGAGAAAACATCTCGCTCTTACCAGAGGGAAGACTCCTACTGTCACAACAATGACAAGAGCACAGTGATTCCTGCCTGTGGCGCTAGCTAGTTCTGGCATTCGCGCTGATAACACTGCCCAAATGCTTCCCAATTTATCAGTAGCCTTTAATCACAGGGACTTAACCTAAATAAGACACTGGAAGCATACATCAATACTTGTAGCAGTTCTTACAAAGCTTTGCTCAACAATGAGCAGTGTAACACAAGGTTACGTGACATAATATACTGTGCTGCTTTAAGGACATTAAGGTCTCAGACATTTATCACAATCATTAATTAGCATTTCTATCCGCTCCATCACAAATTAATTGTATCTACAGTATATACTCGTGTATAAGCCGACTTTTTCAGCCCAAAAATTGGGCTGAAAAGTCCCCCCTCGGCTTATACGCGAGTATATACATGTGTGTGACGGGGACGGGGGCTCTGACTGGGGGCAGGAGGAGGCAGGAGGGGGCTACAGTGACACCGCGCGGTCACGTGGGCCCGGCTCATTAATATGCACGCATCCCCCTGTCCATCCCCGGCAAGGGGATGCAGTGCATATTGCCCCACACAGCCCCTGGCGGCCCCCGGCAGTGGTATACAGCCCCCCCCGCCTAGTACCGGGCCCCCATGCTGCGGATACAGTAGTTCATACATTACCATCTCTCCCTGCAGCGCGCGGCTCCTCCAGTCCCAGCCGGCATCTTCCTGTAGTGTCATGTGACTGGCGCGTCACATGACACTACAGCAACAAGCCGGGCGGGAGATGGAGGAGCCGCGCGCTGCAGGAGATGGTAATGTATGAACTACTGTATGCTGTGCCGCAGCATGGGGGCCCGGTACTAGGCGGGGGGGCTGTATACCACTGCCGGGGGCGCTGTATAAACCCCCGGGGGCCTGCTGTATAAACCCCCGGGGGCCTGCTGTATAAACCCCGGGGGCCTGCTGTATAAACCCCCGGGGGCCTGCTGTATAAACCCCCGGGGGCCTGCTGTATAAACCCCGGGGGGCCTGCTGTATAAACCCCCGGGGGGCCTGCTGTATAAACCCCCGGGGGGCCTGCTGATACCCCCGGGGGCCTGCTGATACCCCCGGGGGCCTGCTGAATACCCCTGGGGGCCTGCTGTATACCCATGGGGGCCTGCTGTATACCCATGGGGGCCTGTTGATACCCCCTGGGGGCCTGTTGATACCCCTGGGGCCTGCTGATACCCCTGGGGCCTGCTGAATACCCTGGGGGCCTGCTGTATACCCCTGGGGGCCTGCTGATACCCCTGGGGGCCTGCTGTATACCCATGGGGGCCTGCTGTATACCCCTGGGGGCCTGTTGATACCCCTGGGGGCCTGTTGATACCCCTGGGGCCTGCTGATACCCCTGGGGCCTGCTGAATACCCCTGGGGGCCTGCTTATACCCCTGGGGCCTGCTGTATACCCTGGGGGCCTGCTGATACCCATGGGGCCTGCTGTATACCCATGGGGTCTGCTGTATACCCCTGGGGGCCTGCTGAATACCCCTGGGGGCCTGCTTATACCCTGGGGGCCTGCTGATACCCCGGGGGCCTGCTGTATACCCCTGGGGGCCTGCTGATACCCCTGGGGGCCTGCTGATACCCTACCTGGGGGCCTGCTGATACCCCTGGGGGCCTGTCTGATACCCCTGGGGGCCTGTGATACCCCTGGGGCCTGCTGATACCCTGGGGCCTGCTGAATACCCCTGGGGGCCTGCTTATACCCCTGGGGGCCTGCTTATATGCCTGGGGGCCTGCTGTATACCACTGGGGGGGCCTGTATACCTTACTGCTGGGGGTTGTATACCTGTGCTGGAGTCCACCCTCGGCTTATACGCGAGTCAATAAGTTTTCCCAGTTTTTGGGGGCAAAAGTAGGGGGGTCGGCTTATACACGGGTCGGCTTATACACGAGTATATACGGTAATTAATAAATTATTAATATTCAGGTAGAAGATAACTTATTCTGGCAGAATTGCACATTCCAGTACTCACTTTTGGAATGGAGCTGCAATATACTAGAAAACAGAGTTTCTTTTCCCGATGCATCTCTCCCTTTTCCCCCCCTCCTTTTTTGTTTTTTCACTTTCCCCTTTCATGTTAAATATTGAACATAGACGAACTTCAAATATTCATTAAGATTTAAAAAAAGTGCATAGTATGCCATATGTCTAGAAGAATGTTCACATATGTTTATGCAATTCTTATGAATGTTACATTTATATTGTCATGCACAAAAAGTTAATAAAATCTGTGAACAAGAAAACAGAATTTTTCAAGGGGAGAATTGAGGTAGAAATCCTTTTTAAAGTTATAGTACATTTTGTATTAAAGGATTATTCCGAAACGTTGATGTTATCACCTATCTGACAGAGGTGATAATTTTAAGATCTATAGTGGTCTGAACTTTACACCCCACCGATCCTGAAAGCCGAGGCTCAGAGCATTTCACAGCCTTGTTCTCTGGATATGTGGAGTCCCAGCAGTCCCCCTCTGATGCCTATCCTTTAAATATCCTACATCTTTAGTAAATGTTTTAGTTTACACTTGAAAGCTTTCCCCTTATATCTACTATATAATCTCCTAATCGTGTCTGTTTGACGCCGAAATCGCGCGCCAGCGCACATTAGCTGTCGCCAGACGCGGCAACCAATGAGCGCAGCGTATGCAAAACAGCCATGTGAATAGGCAATTATATAGTAGATATATAGAGCCGGGTGCAGTGTGTGGGTACAGCCGGAGCAGTCATGGCACTAATCTCTCACCTATGCCCGCTCTCTGCTGCCATATCCCTGCGGTGCGCTCCTCCTGCTCCCCGATGCAGTCCTCCTCCCTGGCCCCGGCCACTGCGCTCCTCCTCCCCAGCCCCGGCTGCTGCACTCCCCCTCCCCAGCCCCGGCCGGTGCTCTCCTCTTCCCCGGCCCCAGCTGGTGCGCTCCTCCTCCCCAGCCCTGGCCAGTTCGGTCCTCCTCCTTGGCCCCGGTCCCTTCCTCCCCGCCGTGCAGCGGTTTTCCCTGTCACACTGAGCCCCAGGTCTCCACTCCCCGCTGGCTTTCTCATGACAGGGAACGCAGAGCGACTCCTGTCCCAGTGCAGCTGCTGCTACGCCCGGGTGAGAGGTTAGTGCTGTCTGCAGATCAAGTTACTGCTGCTGTGCTGCACCACATCATCACTGCTGTATACTCCACCTCCTCACTGTACATCTGCTGTATACGCCACCTCCTCACTGTACAACTGCTGTATACGCCACCTCCTCACTGTACATCTGCGGTATACGCCACCTCCTCACTGTACATCTGCGGTATACGCCACCTCCTCACTGTACATCTGCGGTATACGCCACCTCCTCACTGTACATCTGCGGTATACGCCACCTCCTCACTGTACATCTGCGGTATACGCCACCTCCTCACTGTACATCTGCGGTATACGCCACCTCCTCACTGTACATCTGCGGTATACGCCACCTCCTCACTGTACATCTGCGGTATACGCCACCTCCTCACTGTACATCTGCTGTATACGCCACCTCCTCACTGTACATCTGCTGTATACGCCACCTCCTCACTGTACATCTGCGGTATACGCCACCTCCTCACTGTACATCTGCGGTATACGCCACCTCCTCACTGTACATCTGCGGTATACGCCACCTCCTCACTGTACATCTGCGGTATACGCCACCTCCTCACTGTACATCTGTTGTATACGCCACCTCCTCACTGTACATCTGCTGTATACGCCACCTCCTCACTGTACATCTGCTCCATACTCCATCTCCTCACTGTATATCTGCTGTATACTCCACCTCATCACTGTATATCTGCTGTATACACCTCCACCTCCTCACTGTACAACTGCTGCATACTCCATCTCCTCACTGTATATCTGCCGTATACTCCACCTCATCACTGTATATCTGCTGTATACGCCACCTCCTCACTGTACATCTGCTGTATACGCCACCTCCTCACTGTACATCTGCTGTATACGCCACCTCCTCACTGTACATCTGCGGTATACGCCACCTCCTCACTGTACATCTGCTGTATACGCCACCTCCTCACTGTACATCTGCTGTATACGCCACCTCCTCACTGTACATCTGCTGTATACGCCACCTCCTCACTGTACATCTGCGGTATACGCCACCTCCTCACTGTACATCTGCTGTATACGCCACCTCCTCACTGTACATCTGCTGTATACGCCACCTCCTCACTGTACATCTGCTGTATACGCCACCTCCTCACTGTACATCTGCGGTATACGCCACCTCCTCACTGTACATCTGCGGTATACGCCACCTCCTCACTGTACATCTGCGGTATACGCCACCTCCTCACTGTACATCTGTTGTATACGCCACCTCCTCACTGTACATCTGCTGTATACGCCACCTCCTCACTGTACATCTGCTGTATACGCCACCTCCTCACTGTACATCTGCTCCATACTCCATCTCCTCACTGTATATCTGCTGTATACTCCACCTCATCACTGTATATCTGCTGTATACACCTCCACCTCCTCACTGTACAACTGCTGCATACTCCATCTCCTCACTGTATATCTGCTGTATACACCTCCACCTCCTCACATACACCTCATCATCATCATCACTGTATATATCTGCTGTATAATGCACCTCCTTCACTTTGGCGTGGCACAGACACCGCCACTCAACGACACCACCAAACAACCAAAACTACTGTACACCGACACCTCTCAATACTGGCACTGCTGTAGATATCTACTATACAATTGCCTAATCGGGTCTGTCTGAGGCCGAAATCGCGGGCCAACGCTCATTGGGCACCGCGAGCCGCGGTGAAAAACAGCCGCGTGATTAGGCAATTATATAGTATATATAGGAGCAGTGTCACAGCGCCTCTCCTCTCTACACATTACACCCACCTTCCCCTGCCTCCTCCGCTCACCTGCCTGCTCCCCTTCCCGGTCGTCCACATGATCCCCCCTCCTGAGCTCTCCCTCCATGACAAGCCAGGGGGCCCCTCCTGAGCTCTCCACCATGACAGGCCATGTCCTCTAGCATAACGGCCTGCTGTCCGCCCACCACCCTCTTTCCCTCCTCCGCCTCCATATATGGCCTCCTGCAGTCTCTTATCCATCTGCTCCCGGATCCCACTCAGTTTTCTGCTGCCGTCCACCATCTTCCTCTCCCCCCAGTGTTGCCGCTCGCTCTCTCGCTGTCAGCCCCGGGCGGCGCTTGCACAATGTAAAGAATCCGAGCGGCGGCCGTTGCTGCTGCTGTTGCCAAGGAAAAGCCTGTGATTGGCTTTACATGGCCCCTCCGTCACACTGCAGCCGGGCAAAGAGCAGAGGGGGGCCAGACAGCAGAGAGCTGTCGAGCAGAGAGCCTGAAGACAGCTTCTGTGCTCACTGCCGCCTCCTGCCGAGCAGGGAAGAGGATCCGGCCCCAGAGCAGAGTCACGGACGATGACAGGATGGGAACACCGGGCAGCTGGACCGGGTCAGACCGGGGGAGGGGGGTGTAGGTGTGTGTGTAGGTGTTTAGGCTGGTGTGCGTAGGTGTCTGTGGGTGTGTAGGTGTGTCTGTAGGTATCTGTGTGTGTGTGTAGGCGGGTGTGTGTGTAGGTGTGTCCACTCACTCGCCGTATACTGTGCTGTCCACTCACCCGCCGTATCTGTGCTGTCCACTCACCTGCCGTATACTGTACTGTCCACTCACCCACGTTTATACTTTGCTAACTACCCTGAGCCCCTGTATACTCTGCTAACCACTGAGCCACCGTAAACTCTGCGAACCACTGAGCCGCACTATACTCTGCTAACCACTGAGCCGCCGTAAACTCTTCTAACCACTGAGCAGCAGTATACTCTGTTAACCACTAAGACGCCTTATACTCTGCTAACCACTGAGCCGCCGTATACTCTACTAACCATGAGCCGCTGTAACGTCTGCTAACCACTGAGCCCCCGTATACTCTGCTAACCACTGAGCCGCCGTATACTCTGCTAACCATAAATCTAGAATACCCGATGCATTAGAATCGGGCCACCATCTAGTACTTTATATAATTCTATTAATATTCCAGAACACTACAAAACAATCAGTCACCATTACACACAGTCT
The DNA here is from genome assembly GCA_033576535.1 of Allobates femoralis. Classification (NCBI taxonomy): domain Eukaryota; kingdom Metazoa; phylum Chordata; class Amphibia; order Anura; family Aromobatidae; genus Allobates; species Allobates femoralis. Next base: position 75,613,979 of record JARQOC010000005.1, on the reverse strand, counting down.
CATTCCGACAGACCCACCTGAAAGTTTAGCAAATTGTAATATATAAATATATTACAGCAGTACCTTAAAATGTCCTTTTATTCAATCCTTAAAACATGCTGGGGAAGAGCTGGATGGGTATAGGATGACGGCCATTTTGCGTTGAAGTATATGTGAAAGTAAAACAGCTGTCCTATACGCATCATAGCATGTTTTAAGGGTTAAATAAAAGAACATTTTAGGGATGGTGAGTGAGGCTTGATTATCTACAATTTTGCATTATAAAGCACGACAATAGCCTATTGTCGAAATGCAGCTCATATCACTACATATGCGGTATTCAGGTGGCACCAGAAAGTTGCTCCCAACATTTTGTAAATTGCTATATTTACCACTTCGAGAAATACCATAGCCCAAGACATAATAATGGAGAAACAAGGCTACCTTAACATTTGCGGACCCTCCGCAGCGTTTTGTGGGGGGGATCTGCAATGTGACCGCAGCACCGCAAGCCCCTATGTTTATAATGGGAGTGCACGGTGCTGCGCTTGACTGCGCAAGACATATGTGATCTGTGCACAGGCGGATGCCTGCGCACAAATCACCCAGTCTCGTCCCCACCAGAAATGCAACTTGTCGCGTTCGTGGTGCAGTAGCCTCAGGGTCTCTTGTCTGTATATCATGATGCTCTCAAAGTTATATAGAAACAACCTGATAACAGATTCCCTTTAAAATGTTTAATTAAATGTGTTTTAATTATAAAAAAAAAAAAAAAAAGTAGGTTTGGCCGTGGAGCTCCGAGTTACACTTGCTGCTAGTAGACGACCTTTTCTTAAAAGAACTTTGTGGACAGTTTGCCGAAGGTTCAGATATGAATAAGTGACCAACTCTGCATTCAGAATGATGATCGGAATAGCATGTATGGTGCTCGTTTTAATGGGCAAGGAAAGGGTTAACCCATGGCTATGATGGAAAAACCACTTTGGGTGTTCACAAATGTTGAATGTTGTTTATGACTAAAGGCCAGTACAGTGAGCTCAGGATTGTGTCTGCCTCTTGCTGAGGACTGGGCTTTATACATTTGTTTTAGGGCCATTCTATTAATTTACACCAAATGCAAATGTGTTTAGTTTACATTAAGAAAGAAAAAGGTTTAATGAAAACTATTCATTTCTGTGGGTCATATGAGCAAAAGTTAAATCTTATTACAAAATGTTCAGGATGAATGTTTGGATGGCCATTTGCGTAGTCTACAGGCTGCTGTCCTGGGTGCAGAAATCATTTACAGTGGCAGCATGGATGAACAAAAAATCCGGCAACCGGATTGTACACTCTGAGCAATCCGGTTACCGGATGGGCTCCCATAGGAGCCCATAATAGCAGCCCCGCTGTTTTTTACAAACTGCTCCGAAAAACGCTGCCTGCATGATTTTTCATGCAGGCAGCGAAACCGGAATGCGGTAACCGGATTGCAAACAGTGCAATCCGGTTTTTGTATTGCAGCCTATCGTGCTGTGGATCCGGATCCAGTTTTGAGCATTTTTAATGTTCAAAACCGGATCCGGATGAGAAAAAAAAACGCTAATCTGACCCTAGCCTTATTCCTCCAATTTAGGAAAAAAGACAATTTATTGAATATAAATTGGTAAAAACAAGCTATAAAATTTGAAAATCGAATGGATATCATGGTATATTGTTATCAATAACCGAGGGTTATTGTACGTGTTTTGGTGTGACCGCCTTCATCAGGTACATTGAATGAATAACTGTGGCATAGAAAGCGCAAAAGGGTCTTATCTGATAAAATCGTGACAGGTAACCTAAAGAGAAACTGCTCACCTTAGGGGTTGTGTCACACAAACCAGTATCAAAGGCTCCAAAAAGCTACTGCAGTATCCAGGCTAAAGCAATAGTAGAAAAAATACAGGAGATACATGGAATCCCACTGCGCTGCTGTACAATCGACCATACACCAAGGAAAACGGTGAATGCAAGTGTTTATTCAACGCTTTTCAAGGTGTATTCCTCACCCCTTCATCAGGACTACTTTGGTGGTTGTCCTGATGAAGGGGTGAGGAATTCACCTTGAAATGCATTGAATAAACCCACTTGCATTCACCGAATTCCTTGGTATATGGTCGATTGTACAACAGCACAGTGGGATTCCATGGATCTCCTCTATTTTTTCATCATGTACTAGAAAACTGTTGTGTTTGGGTCAGGAGTTTTGCAACCGGTCCAGACAGTGATCCCCAGATGGAGGGGGAAAATTGCAGATGTATTAAGTGGAAGTTCTATAGATGGGAGTACTGTTTATAAATGAAAGTGTAAATCCATTGATATAGAGAAACTTCTATCCAACCATATGTTAAATGATCAGCCATTCATTTGGACAGTCACTCGAGTGGTCAGACAACTGGCAACCAATTGACCACCAATAAGCCAAGTTTTGTTTAAAAGCGGGTTGTCTAATAACCGCAAATCTAACTTAGGGTTTCGATGCCAAATCTGCAAGTGTTTGTTTCACAACTAATGCAACTTTAGACTCATCTTCCTTAGAAATTCTTAGTAACATTAGGTTGCCACAGGGGCTGTCACGAACATTTCTTGGATTTTGCAGCAGACAATACAATTTTTGTAATACAAGCATTGACTGTGGGAATCTTTTAATGAGTGCTTTGAGGAACATGGTTTCTCCACTGGATATCTCAGCTACAACTCATGTTTAGAAAATCTGTTTGGCTAGACGAAAAAACAATCTGCTCTCTCCAAAGGCGTAAGAAAGACTAATAATGGATTTTCCTTGGTGGAAAAAGTAGAGTGAGGAGCGGTTTATGAGCGTAGTAAGTTAAGACTAAAACCAACAGTAAAAAATATTCTCAGCCGACAGCGAGTTGGGTGTAGTCAACCTGGTAGACACGTGTCAGAAAAGCTGAATGAAGTAAAAAAAAAAAAACCCAGATAAAGGGCGCTCCCCTCGTGATGAAAAGGCAAATGGATCTGATAAGTATGGATATCACAAAAATATTTGTAAAAACATACTGTTCATTGAAAAAAAACACTACACGTTATGGTTGCATCCAGCCTTCCTCAGGTGTATGATAGTTCAGGAGGCCTGAGCAGGGGATATGTAGAACACTAGGAAACACCAAGGAAAGATTCTACATTAGCAAGAAGCAGATAAAGAAAAGTCATTTTAAGGAAAGTAATGTCAAAACTTACAGTAAAAAAATAAAAAAAAAGCCAAAAAGTTCAGGTATAGAAACCTTATTATGGCATACAAAAACACAAACAGAAAGTAAACAATAGGAACCCGCTGTAATTAAAATTATAAGGGAAGTGAAGAATGCTTTAAAGGGAATTTGTCAGCAGGTTCTTCCTGTGTAATGTGAAGATAGCATCAGGGGCGGACCTACCGTGGTGCAGCCGACATCCGCTAGCAATCCCTGCCCCCCGACATCCGCTAGCATACCACTGGACAGCATGCTGTAAGGGTTAATGCACAGATTTCAGTTCAGCAATGCATCTTTTATCACACGGTGTGTTGTTTACTTTCCATTTTTGTTTAAGATTCAGGAGGTTATCATTGCATAACTAGGTTAGCTAGAGGGCAGCTACTTCTGCACGCCTTCTGCTGTGATAAGCAGCTCATTGTCTATAGACTTTGTATATACAGAGCCTGGTGTGAGCTGGGACAGCTTTCTCAGCTCTTCTATATGCTAAATCTAAAAACTCTCCGACATAACTGCTGCACCCTATAAACCTAGTGATACATCGTAGAACTCAGGTTTTTTTCCCCCTATGTTAAGCTATTATCAGATGAGGTAGCAAAAAGCAGCTGACATATTCCCTTTAAGATATACCGTAACAGTATATTATTACAATAATGTCACACTACACAATACAGAGTGCAAAACACAACGTACAATCCCTTCCAGCAGCAGTTCCACACACAAAATGCTGAAATTCCTTTGATTAACAAGATGATGAAGTGTTGGTTATGGCTGATTACCAAACATATGATAGTTCGGAGAAACCTAATTTTGTGAGCAGAGCTCTGTACTCCGGAACATCTGAGAAGTTTCTCCACCTGCTGAAATTTTCTGATCAGCCGACAAGGAGCATCAATTTCACAATGAAGTAACTTTCTGTTGTTAATTACACTCCTAAATTATCTGGAATCTTCTAATTACAAATGTCCGGCCATGAATTAGACAAAGACCTTGAATATTTAATACTGAAACATAATAGAACTTCAAAAAAAAGAAAAAAAAAAAAAACAACTTTGGGAGTATTCTGCCAAAAAAAATGTAACCGGCTTCCTCTCCTGCTGACTTCATGTTTTACGTTATCTTCTGTACAGGTTTATTAAGGAAAATAATTATTTTAGGATGTACAATTTAAAAGGTTTGCATGTCTTAATAGAAACTATTACTGATTAAACATAAGTGGGAAGTTATAGCGTAATGATAATTATCACTACACTATAACTTCCCTCTTATGTTTAATCAGTAATAGTGATAAATGTTCCAAGATAGAACACCCGATCATTTCAGGTGACTTGTCAGAATAAAGGTATCGTGTGTACATGAGGAATGCCACTATTTCTGGTCAGTATGTGTCTGGTATTCTGTGTTTGTCTCCAGTTTTCCCCTCAGGAGGTTTTCTCGCAAATTTGTGTTTGTCCCTGAGCTGGTGGGTGAAGGTTAGCTGCTACATCTCCAATACACACAGACAGAGGTAGTAGCGACTTGGAGAACACGTGTTATATGGTCTATGATATTCTATCGCATCAGGCAATTCTAGAACATCTGCGATTATGTATTAGTCCAACTGCTCCCACTACTAATCGCAGGAGTGCGGGGGGAGCCTACTGCTGTATGGGGTGTGTCCATGGCTTTGCAGGCCCCATCCCCCTGTGTGCTCTCTTTCCCCTTGCACACTCTCTCCCCTTGTGCTTGCTCTTCTCTTGAGCTGTCCCATCGCCCCGTGCGTGCTCTCCCACTGTGCGCACCCTCTCTCCCGTTTTGTGCTGACCCTCTGCGACGTCTCTTTCCCCGCTGCATGCTGAGGAGCCACAGTGCCAGCCTGCGGTCCAGAGCGGACCACAAATGCGAGGAAGTGCAGCAGGATGGGTCCACTCCAAGAGTATTACGAACTATATGGCAAATAAAAACAATTATGGCAATCCTAACTAACCTAAAACGGGAAAGGTTTATTCTGATTTCAGACAGATAGTGAGAAAAACATGCATATGTGCCTTTTTATATAGTGTATGGATGGGTGAGGAAAGAAGGCCCTGCCCACAAGGATTCACAGTCTACAAGGGTAGGTGAGGATATAGTAGGTGAGGAGATAAGACCCTGCCTGTGAGGGCTCAAAGTCTACAAGGGATGGGAGAGGATAGAGTAGGTGAGGAGAGAGGACCCTGCCCATGAAGGCTCGCTGTCTACGAGGGATGGGTGATGATGTATGAATTACAATTTAAAACAAAAAGTAGGGGATTTTACATGGATTTTGGGGTAAAAAAAATCCATGTGGAAAAAACTCCAAGTGAACATACCCTGTAGATTGTAAGCTTTTATGAGCAGGGCAGTCATTATTTTTCTTTAATTAATGTATTTTCATAACTGTTACTTACGACTAAGTATTTGAACCTCTGAATTGTAAAGCACTGCGGAATATGTTGGTGCTATACACAGATTATTATGCGGCAATTTTTCTATGGGCACTTCATAATGAATTTCCTCTGCACGGAGAAAGAGATAGTAATCAAATTTTACTGCCAGATTTATGAAAAGTATATTAGGAATTAAAAGGCTTTATCAAGTGACTAGTGATATTAAGCTAATCATTTGTCAGTTCTCCTAAAAACTATCGAACAGCTCTGGAATAATAGTAGCTGAGCTCGCCTGCAACGTGTAAATCACAGGCCCTGACGGCTCCTAATACTTAGCAGACCTTGTTTTCGGCATGTTAGCAGAAAGACTCTCAGCGGGGTGGCACTGATTATTATCACAATAATTCTCAATGCAAATTGCATTGTGGAACTGAAATTGCTTCAGATTGCCAGGCCTTGAATCTTACACATGCAAGGAAAATATCTGGCACATATACAGTCAGGGAGTTGGACAAGACTGCAGCTGAATGGCGCTTCTTTTCAATTTGCTCGCTTTTCCCACTAAGTATAGATGCGAAGGACCCCACCAAGGGCATTGTTCTAGTAAAAAAAACACATTACAGTTACTGATTTATTAAAAGGGAAAAAAAACAACTTTCATTGTTCAAGTATTCAGAAAAATTAAAACAATCCTTTATGGGGGCAGATGGCCAACACGCTATCATCGTAAAGGTTTCATCTGGAAAAAGCCAAAGCTGCATACACAATGTGAACCCCGCACAAGTTCACTCCAAGTCTAAGGCTGCTGGATATCAGAAATGCCCGGCACTGTATAGGCCGTGTTCACACATTCGTTGTAGATATACATGTGCAGTTGTTTACTCGAGCAGCAGGTACACCCATAACGTTTCACTGATACACACACATGAATCCATATGTGTGACTTGCGATACTCAGCAGATCCTATTATCAGGTTTTGTGGATCAGATTTGGCTATTAAAGGGGAACTCTGGGGGGAGAAAAAACTTTTTAGAACAGTCCCTGCCCTGCTATATGATGAAGAGCTGTACACTACAGTTATAGGATCTATAGATCTCTTATAATTCAATAAAATAATATCTGCTCCTTTGATCTCCCCCCTCCCACATGGGACATAAAATTTCAGCCTGAGCGCTTCATGCAGCAGCAGAGAACAGGAGGTGTGTCAGGAGTGTGGACCCTGGGGGCTGCAGGATCATCCTACATTCCAGTGAGGAGTGATGATAATGGATTCATTGAAAGTTGGGGGGATAAGAAGCTACTGTGTTACTATGGGGTAGGGGAGACCATGCAGAGCTGAATCGATCAATGCAATGATTTGCCTCTGCTCCTAGCCTCACAAAAACAGTACACATTATGCATCATCATACAGCAGAGGGTCACAGCTTGTATTTGTATCTGCTTGGTGACATGATTGCTATTTCAAGCCTGGACCCTCCCCCATCACATAGGATGGTATATCAGAAAGAATATTATAGTGTGAACATGGGGCTGGTGGCCATCCCCTCTGTCACACCCCCTCCCTATAGAGTAGTGTTAGGGGGCTGGAATGTAGGCGGATTCTGCAGCGCCCAGCATCCACGGCGTTAACACACCTCCTGCTTTCTGCTCCTACATAAAGCTACCTGTCCCATGAGGTGATGTGAGAGCTGAAGTGCAGTTATGATTTTATCAATTTAGAAGAGATCTATAGATCCTAGAGATTTGGCACACTGTCAGTGCAGTGGGGACCGCTGCATGTGTGTACGCTCACCCTGTGGGCTCTGTGCAGGGGAGCCATGGTCCGCACTCCACACCCAGGGACTCTGCTGTGGAGACCAATGCTTCTCTCTCCATACCTGCAGCACCATAGAGCACAGAGCCGGTGGCTGCTGTATAGAGAGGATGGCTTCACCAGCTCTGTGCACTATGGTACTGGAGGTATGGAGAGAGAAGCATCGGGCTCCACAGCAGAGTCCCGGGCTGCGAATGTGCGGACCTCAGCCCACAGGGTGAGCACACACACATGCAGCAGTCCCTGCTGCACTGACACTGTGTGCCGAATCTCCTTCACAGCAGTGGATTCGGCACAATGTGTCAGTGGAGCAGGGTACTGCTGTGTGCAATGGGGGTGGGTGGTGACATTAAGGGCTGGGGCAGGCTGTAGGAGTCCTGGGGGTGGCCGGCCATACTGAGACTGGGGAGGAGGCGGCCTGTAGGATCCTGGGGGTGGCCGGGCATAGTGTAGACTGGGGAGAGGGCGTGTTTGTAGGAGACTGGGAGGAAACGACCAGTTTCCATTTCCATGCAGGCTCCAATACAAACGCCCCTGGCTGCCGCAAATATAACCTAAGTAATCCTGCAAAATGCTGACAGCATGTATATTACAAACTGTCAGCATTTTGCAGCCTGGATACACATATGAATTATAGCAAAAGCCCGGTTTTGAGAAAACCATGTTAGTGATGCACTTTGCATCATTTAAACCACATTGGGCAGTTTATAATGACAAAATGACTTGACAGCTTCCCTTTAACTATGTTCCTGAAAGCTGATTGATAGGAATGTCACGCAGAGAACCCTCACTGATCTCATACTGACGTCTCCTATAAGATCAATATCCAAGTCCTGGAAAACCTCCTTAAAAAAAAATGGAGGGGTATTTTAAACACTTCAACAAAGAAATAAGAAATGCAAAGCATATAATGTATATAAAGCAGATAAGGCTCACAGCACAGAAGAATGATCAACTGTCTGCGACATCGTCACCCTTAAGAAAGCACAGAGGATTAATATTCATTGCTATTCTCCGCTGTCTTATAAACACCACAGAAACATCCCCGAGGAACAACATGACAGACTGCATGAATTTGTGAGCTTGTCTGGAGTGCATATCTTCAAGGGGAAGATGGAGAATGCATAATGCAGAAACTAATGTGTTCACTTACTGCTCTGTGTCACAAGACAAAGACAATAACATCACAAATATACGGCTCCCTGGAAATATTCGGATCTCAGGGAAGCTTATCTAAGAGGGTGCAAAAATAATTAGTGACTGTAGCAGAGGGTGCAAGTACAGTGGGTTCAGTCACAACTGGGCGATGGAGATTATGGCCCAAAAGGCCCCCTTGTCCTATATAAGTTGATCAATGCTACTCATGAACCATTATAGTTGGGGGGTTGTTGAATAGTTTGTATTTGGGTCCAAAGGCATCAAACACCACTACTGCGTTAGCAGTTAGCATGGTTTCATTTCAAATAGAGGATTCCTAGGAGAAGCTGCAGGGCTCCACCCATCGATCCACCCATCAACAGCTGATTTTGCCTAGGAAAATACACTAGTTCTGCAAGCCATTAAAGCGCTCAAATGGACAAGATGCATTCTTCCCATCTTAAAATGCCTTGCTTTTAAAAGGGGTAAAATAAAGATATCAGGTGCATATATCCTGAAGACACCAGTGGACCTGCTTAAAAGGAATCTGTCAGCAGGTTTTGCTATGTAATTTGAAGACAGCATGATGTAAGGGTAAACAGCGATTTCAGCCATCAGTCTGTTATCACACTGTTTATTATTTACCTGCTAAGTTTGCTTTAGCACCAGTAGCATATCATTGCTCAGACTTACCAGAGCTTGAGCCCATGTTCAGCACGTCCCCCTCTTTGATTAACAGATCACTGTCTATTGACTTTGTACACACAGAGCCTGGTGTGGGTGTAGACTACTTTCTCAGCTCTGTTCCATGGCTATTTAAAAACTATGAGAACTGTTGCACCCAGCAATCTAAGTGCTGCTTCACTGGATCCAGGGTCACTTTGTCTACATCAGGGGTGGGGAATCTTTTTCTGCCGAGGGCCATTTGGAAATTTCTACCATTCTTCGGGGGCCGCACAAAATTATCGACTTGAAAATCACCCGCTATATTTGGTTAAACAATGAACTCACCCCTACTGTGGTGGCTGGGGTTGATTGTGTTTCATGTGGCTGTGAAGTTAGGCGATATAGATCATAGGCTTTTCAACTGGTTTCCCAGGTTTGCTAGAGCCCTAGACATCACATGGCTGGTAGCATATACGTCACTAGGGAGGCTGTGGCTGGGGCATACAGATGAATGGAGAGCTGGTTTTAAAGGGCAGGAAGTTGGCAAAACGTGTCTGCCAGCCCAAGCACTCAAAAATCTGCCTGGGGGCTGCATAAAAGGTCATCAAGGTCAGCATTCGGCCCTGGGGCCTGAGGTTCCCCACCCCTGCTCTACATCATGCTGCACTCAGATGAGGTAGCAAAAACTAGCTGACAGATTCCCTTTAAGTTTTCATAGGTGAAGTCGCTTCAGGGCTTCGCTTTTGCGACGACTGAGCCGTCAGTAGTTTATATAGTTCATGCTATAATTGAGCATGTTACCTATTTTCAATGATTTTGAACACCAAAGTGGCTAAGGGATTTGATTAAAACACTGAACATGTGTGCAGCAATCAGTGATATCGTCTGTACATTGCTGTGCATTACATTCACATTTTGCAGCTGTTTACTAGTGCTCGCGAGCAGAATCCACCTAATAATGACACTGTGTGCATATATACCCTTAGTGTCCATAGGGCGCATAGCCTCATAAAAAGAGCTATTAATAATTGATTGCTGTTGATTTGATACCCTGGACTTGCACCAAAGAATGAAGTTATCCAACAAGTGCCCCGGGCACAAATATCGGTAGGGAGCAGTGCCAGAGACGACCTCACTTCATCGTACAATTCACCATTTTGGCAGTTCAGGGTTGGGGGGTGGGGTGCTACTTTTTTGTCTTTCTACCTCTGACTCAAAAACACATAAAAGCATCCAAGAATAAACACATCGGCCCTTTTAAGGTGAAGCCCTCCTGAGACAAAGGACTGCGAGCATCTCCATACACACAAACAGTTTTCCAAATCAAGTTAAGCACTAAAGTAAACCAGATGTCTTGGAAAATAGATAGAAAGGAATGTCTCATCCTGCTGCAGCGAGAAGATGCACATCCCATAAATAATGGAGACGAGTCTTTGTGAGCTTTTGTCTTCCAAACAAATACACTAACACTTACGTGTCGCTAAAGGGACCATGTCCTCAAATTTATGGAACCCATCATCAAATCCGTATTTACTCCCAATTAATTTTGGACCAATATTACAATTCTCTCCACTATTCTACTTGAGGGATATTTTTTTGGGGAGATTCCCTCTGCGGACAACCGCGTCCCTTTAGAAGGTGGTCATGGTTTCTAAAGGGAAAAGCCCAAATTCAACCATTTTAGTTGTCATCTTCTGATGATAAAAGTGTCACTTTGTATTTGAACCACCTGAGAAAATGCTGATTGTTACTTTACATTCTTGAATCAAGAGTTGTATTTAATTTGGTCAAAAAGATCATTGGAAAAAAGAAATATGTAAGAACGGCGAAATATTGATATGATGAAAATTCTAAAAAGGCCACACAAAATTGATAGTATCTGGTTCAATAATATATGAACAACTTCAAAATAAAAACATTGTTGATTTTCAGTGCGGTTTTGCACATGGAAACTCTGCAGTCCCAGATGACATTGATTTGATTGATTGAGTTGATGACATTACAAAGTGGATTGGTCAACTATTTCTTATGCATATGAGCCACAGCCGCCACCAGTAAGCCCTTATATACGGCATTCTAGAATATTGTATAAGTCCCCAAACCAATCTGTACAATGCATAAAAACTGCTTTATTATGCTCAACAGGTGGTGGGTGTTCCAGTCCAATGGGTGTCGCTAGGCTCGGTCTGAATCCTCCTTTATCTTCTTGTGATCACAATTCTTCTTCGTATGGATGACATGTCCTGCGTCACCCCCTCACTGGCCTTCATTGCGCTCCTGCATACATGTACTTTTCAGCAGGGCAGAGTAATGTTCTGTAATGCACAGAGAAAGGTCAAAGAACGCCTGCATAGTGCGCATGCGCGGACACTCTTTGACCTTCCTCCGTGCCTCAGCTTACATGGCCGTGGCCACAGCTTACATGCAATAAAAATGGTGACAGGTTCACACATCTGACGTCCTACAAGTCAATATCTGCTGCAGGTCTTACTAATATCGCCACTTTCTTTGCAGAAGTGTAAAATTTTATAATGAACTCCATAGCAAAATCAGCATGTTACAGACGGAGATGACTTTGGTACAAATTAGTGGCAAAATCCACATGAGGATTTTTCCTTTCCTCTGCATTGTTATACCCTAATGTAAAGCTCAACTTTGAAACATATAATGCAAGAACAGTACCTTGTGCAACCAGGCAAGAGAAGATCTTACATTACGTGACTGAAGGAGATCATTATGGTAGTATTATAAGGAATCGGTCAACAGGTTTTTGCTATGAAATCTGAGAGCAGCATTATGTAAGGGCAGAGTATCTAATTCCAGCAATACATCACTTACTGGACTCCTCGGGGCAGGGTTATATACAACTCAGATGCAGAGTTGTATATAACCCCACCCATACCCCTGATTGGCTGATTCTAGTGTACACTGTGTATTGTCAGCAGGTGGTCAAGCAATGGTGGGGGGTGGGATTACACAGATTAGCTGGACTGTCTTGCACACAACACCTAGTTCTCTATTGATAATCTCATGCTGATAAAACACTGATTGGATGGTGAACCTATAGCAAACTGCTGAGCAAGTGACAACATCCCTGAAGTCAGTGTCTCTGCAGCTACATTATACTGAGAAAGAAAACAGGGGTTGAAGGGTTAAAATTCATGCTGTCAATGGACAACATGCAAAAGATGTGAAGAGGACAAGCTGAGGAAGTATATTCCAAGTGGTTTATTGGGTCTATACATTTCAAAGCATAAACTTCTCAGGACAGAAACTACTAAATTTGTAGAAGACGTTTATACCCCAAAACGTGTAACCCCAATAAACGAATAGGAATATAATTACCTGGCTTGTTTACCAAAATACATAAAATCCATGAATCACAGTGAACATCATAAAGTGCAAGTGCAGAGGACAAGTTCTGGTTTAGAAATCCATACCTAGGGGATGACAATAGTGGGGAGCGCGCTCCAGCAAAGAATTGTCCTATCAGAGGCCCCTACACATGTTTCACCAGCCTGGGGGACTAGCTTCTTCAGGGAGAAGTCAGGCAGTGGAGGACATGTATTTTGGTCTACATGCTGTGATCTTGCAAAACCCTACTAAGTATATAGGTTGTAAATGATGATTTTATGCAAATGACTCACTGTATGTAAAAGTACCTGTGTTATATATACCATATATCCATGTTTTACTTTTTGTTAGCATGCAGTTGGGCTGATATTTTTGGCTCTGCTTTAGTGGTGAGCTGCGTCTCCCCGATTCTATCCCCTTTTCACTCATTTTTAAACAAAAAAATAAAAATCACTCTTTTATTGCACTATACTCCATGTTTCCTCTTGTATACTATTGATTGTTGTGGAGATTGTGCGCAAAACCCTAAGGTGGTCTATACACCAGGCTATATTACTTGAATGCCTACAAGGATTTTGTATTATTGGCTCTAGATTAAATAGAAAAACTGCAGGACAGATTCTCCCTTATTTATGGTGACGATGTGAGCGAGTAATATTAACATGAATATGCTTCCAGCATATTCCAATCTCTTAAAGGGGTATAGATAAAGATAAAGGTTTTAAGTTATTTGAAAACTGCTTAAGCCGGTTTCACACATATGGTTTTTGGGATTCGGGGCTGTCTGATGTGAACCGGACAGCCCCGGATCTGATTTCGGCCCCATAGTATGTCCTATGGGGCCGATGGAGCCGATGGCAGCTGTCTGCCATCCGGTTTCCATATTGGTCGGGAGAATCGGGTGTATTCAGATTTTTCTGCCGGACACAAATGCTGCTACAGCATTTTTGTTTCAGGAAAAAATCTCCCAAACTGGATCCTCCTGGATCCGGCAATCGGCGTCCCTAACATGGAGCCTATGGGCCCGATAGGCCCATATCCGGAGGTCCAGGCGAACCGTACACCGGCGGCTGAAGTTTCAGCGTGAGCTACGCTGAACTTCAGCACCAGGAGCTGTCCCTGAAGCGGTTCAGCACCATTCGCAGGAGACAGCTGCGCTTGGCTGAATCGCTACAAACATTCTGTTGCAAACCGGGTCCGGGGCTTCAGTTCACTCCGGACCTGATTGTGCCATGATGTGAATTGGCCTATCTAACATTGAGCTGGTGCAACAAAATTATCATTGCCAGCAATTATATACCATGCTGCTGACCCGCAGCTGCTGGCAGTGCGCATAGACAGGGTCTTGCAATTCAAAGAGGTCTTAGTAAGACAATCCCTTTAAATAATGGCCCCTCACTTAGGAAAGTGCGGCTATGCAGTTAATGTATTAATTTGTCACAAATGATCGATTTATCATTGATGATGATAAATTGTCCTTTTTATATGATATTGTCTCTTTAGTATGTAATATAGAGCAAATAAATAATAAAAATAATAGCATTTCCAGGCTGGAGGTCAGGCTACTTATGCCATAAATTCTCCCCGATGAAGTTTAATAACGGAACAGTCACTCCTCAATCTGATGGATGTTGTGACCAATGTTTAATCATCTAGTTAATATTCCCATGCAAAACCAGAAACAGTTGTGTGTGATGTATTATAAGTCATGATGCATAAAAGAACACAGATTTGGATAAAAACAATAGAAAACAAAAAAAAAACATGATACAAAGGCAGCATTACATCCCTAGGAGGAAACAGATGCGGAATAAAAATCAGACACTTCATGCTTTAGTAACAAAGCAAAGATTTATCGTGTGAAATCGTAACCAGAAGATTCCAGGACTGTTACAAATGCCAAATGTTAAATTAGAAAAAAAAAGCATTATAAAAAAATTAAATAAAGATATATATTAGTCATCTTAAATGCAAAAATCACTGCCAATAACCAGTAAGGAGATCTATAACCAATGTCTTGTTTCTTGGCTCGGTCATGTCCCACCTTGGAGCCTCTTCGGTAATTGCACTTGGGGATTGTTCATTTTTATCTGGAATTCCCTAATCAACAGTGGAAGACTTAACCCGACATTCACAAATTCTGGTCTACATTGGTCTGCATGAGAACAGGCACTGGCAAAGGCAACCTAATGGCGATACTCAATCAATGGACTCCTTAGTACTTATCAATGTGAGTTGTGGCTTTGTTCACACTGGTTAGATATGTTGCAGAATTTTTTTTTGCAGATTCTGATTTCTACTGTCGAGCCCACTGGGACGAGGGTACTCGGTACCGGACCGCGTTGCTGCGGGGGATGTCACGGAGGTCCTGATCCGGACTGTATCCCGTGCTCTGGCAATAATAAGGGGATATGTACAGGGGATAGAGTTTATCGTGACGCCACCCACGGTGTGTGGTCAGTATGGGGGACCACCGCTGCTGCAGAACCTCCGGGGCAGCTTAGATCATACTGCTCTCCGTAGGTAGAAGCAAGGTCGCCGGGGCAGTGGTTGGTAAAGTCTATGGTGGATGTGATAAAGGAGTTAATAGTGGAGACGGGGTTAAGGAACACACACTCATGTTTTGTAGTTTCCAAAGCTTTACTGCGATGTTGTTGCAGATTGTCCACGGAGTCTGTACTGGGGCCGGGTTTCTCCCACCCTGTCCGGGTCCTCAGCTTCCTCGTGCTGCGCTGTGTGTGTGTCACATCGCCATTGGACTCGGTGGCCGATGTTCCTGCCTCGGCCGCTGGGAGGAGCCGGATTCCTTCGGCTGGTGGCGCCGGTGATAGGAGGGCCTTGTCCTCATACGGAACTGCTCCCGCGACGTCTGCCTGTCGCTGAGCGCCGCTGTGTTTCCCCTCTGGGTGGTGTTGGTCGCAGAGGAGCGGGCCCTGCAGAGGTGTCAGTTAGGCACAGCCTGCGTTCTTCTGTCAGAGGTGGGGTGGGTGGAGCCAGTCGTGCATCTCCATCTGGCCTGGGTCTAGGGGCGGTCCGGATGAGGTCATCAGGCTGTGAGCTCCAGCCTATGGGAGGTAACCGCGCCCTTCAAATACATTGGAGCCTGTGTGGCAGGCCGCCAGATATAGTTTTGGCTCCCCAGTGACATAGTGTGTGTGTTTTGGTTTTGACTCTGACCTTTGCCTGGATTTTCGACTCTGTTACCGCCTGACGATTTTGTACCTTCGCTGCCCTCTCTGTTTTGACTCGGTCTACTGACTACGTTCTTCGGTTCCTGATTTCTCCCTTCCTAGACGACCTCCCTGCTCTGCAGCTCTCATAGGTAGCTACCTCCTGGGCTCCGCTATAATTCCAGATCCCTGTATAGGGGTTAAGGGTCTCGGGTTTCTCGGGGTGCTGCCATACCAGCAGCTCAGCCTCACAGCGGATGGTCGTCACAGTGTGTGTGTCCTTGCTGCTGCTTCTAGCTGAGCTGCTGGCACTGTTTCACTCTCTCTCGCTGGTACCACTTGGCTAGGCAACTTGAGTCTTCTGTGCTGTACTGACCCCGCCATGTTGCTTTGCTCTGGTACTGTGGTGGTCTAGAGACTCCACTACTCCTAGATTCACTGTGCTGTGTGTTTCAGTCACAGTGTCGGATCCGGTGTCCGTTCTGTGAGCTCTTCTGGGACGAGTGATGGTGGAACTCAAGCTCCCAGATGTGTTTCTCTGTTCTTAGTTCTCCTCTCCTCAGACCCTAGCTAGGCCTGGAATAGTCAGCAGACTGTAGAGAAGCTTGGCACAGCTTCTTTGACACTACAGCCTCTCTCAGTTCTCCCAGGAACTGAACTAACTACTTCTTCTTGACCTGGAGTATATAAGAGAGCAGGTTGTGCTCCCCCTCCTGGACCAGAGGTGATAGTAAGTCAGTGTGTTGTGGGGAGGGAACCCGTGTGAAGTTACTGTGGCACGTTAACCCCTGGGGTGCCACACTACCTTGAACCAAACAAAAGAATTTCACGAATAATACCGCATACTGTATCTTCAGGGAGGAAGTAGATGAACTTTAGCGCCGCCTATTGGAAGTAGAAATTCTAAAAGTCATAAATGTCCCTTTAACGAGCATGGTCATATGACTTAGGATGTAAATCAGATCAGAACCGCAATCTGCAGATGCTGTGTTTCAGGGCGATTGCACCTCATCAGTGAAAAGTATAAGATCTGATCTGGCTGTATGAGAAGCTATGTGAGATCTAAGGGGAAAGCTTTTTCTCCTTGTGGAGAGTGACACAGCAATCCAGCATGCCAATAGTGAGGACACTACTCACTATTCAGAATTTTAACTTTTCATCCAGTTTGCTAAAGTAAAATGCTGCAGATTTACAAATCAAAAACGTTGCAACCAGCAACAGACAGTGCAACATAGAGGCTATCAGAGGCTATAAAAGTCCTGAATGTAGACAAAATCCCAGGTCTGTAGCGGTAGAGATCAAATACATTTCATCCAAACAGATTTCACATGAGTACGTCAGACAATGGCTAAGTGTGTACAGATCTGATGGAGAACATTCAATTGATGACTAAAACATCACTACAGCCTTTAGTTTACACTGATCTGTGATTTCCTCTGTCCCTGGGCACCAGTATGAGTTTTCAATGTGGTATGCATGGTACCCTGTTTCCCCTAAAATAAGACAGTGTCTTATATTAATTTTCGCTCCCAAATATGTGCTAGGTCTTATTTTCAGGGGGTGTCTTATTTTTCCATGATTCCCATCATCCCCTTGCAGTCCCCAATATCCCCATCATCCCCCAATATTCTCATCATCCACTTGCAGCCCCCATCATCCCCATGCAGCAGCCAATACCATATCCTAATCATCCCCTTGCAGCCCCCAATACCATATCCCCATTGTCCCCTTGCAGCCCCACAATATCCCCATCATCTCTTGCAGCCCCTAATACCATATCTACATTATCCCTTGAAGTGCCAATACCATATCCCCATTATCCCCTTGCAGCCCCCATCATCCCCATTACGACACACACACACTCCCCCCTTTTGTCACCGGTCCACCGCTGCAATACTACAGGCGCCGCTCTGAGTTCTCTCTCTCAGCTACATAGATATGGGGAGCCCGCATGTAATGTCATGCACCGGTGGCTCCTGGGTTCTGATAGGCCATTGGCTCCCTGTACATCTACGCAACTGAGGCAGAGAGCTCAGAGCGGCGCCATAATACTGCAGTCACGGTCACTGGGACAAGTGCGGCTACGGTAAAGTAATACATAGACACAGACACAGCTGCATGCCCTGATCCTCTGTGAGATGGGCATGCTTAAGGAAAAATAAAACTTTGCTAGGTCTTATTTTCGGGGCAGGACTTATTTTTACCAGCCTGGCAAAACTCACACTAGGTCTTATTTTAGGGAAAACACGATACATCTGCATGATTTTCTATGTTCTCTTAGGTTTGCATGAGTTTTCTCCCCCACACTCCAAAGACATACCGATAGGGAATGGAGATAGTGAGAAACAATAGTGATGATGTCTGTACAGTGCTGTGGAATATGATGGCGCTATATAAAGAAGCTTAATAAATGAATAATAAAAAACTAAAATTACCTATTGAACGTAAATTTACAAAGGTTACGTCAATAGTATATAAAGGTTTAGGGTTTATCTGCACAAGGCAAAAACGCCGATTCCCAACGCAGGATTGCCAAGTGGATGACAGGCTGGCTGTACAGAGCACGTTGCTGGACTTCAAAATCACATCATTTTCTGTTGCATATTTTCATCTCATATTTTTATATATTTGCATAGCTTTTATAGTTCAAGATTCCATCATGCTCAATTTTTTTTAAATTTAATTTTAAAATAGTGTATAAAACATAAATATAGCTCCCTTACGTTAAAATGCTACATCTCGGTCTCAGTCCCCTGCATATGGCAATTTTGTAGGGATCCAACTGATCATATAATTTAGGATATATTCACATGACAACTTCATATTTAATGCATGGCACTGATGAAGCTTTAGTATGGCTTCACATACAGGAAAAATGTCCTATTGAAAAGACACGCTACTGGAACGGCAGCAACGTAGATCATAAACCTTACAGAAAAGCATTAATATCTAGGAAACAAGACGGAGGAAGAAGCTTCCACAATTCAGAAATGTACAAGTTTACAATCTATCAATACACAAAGAAATTTCCTGTTAATGAAAAAATGTGTTTACAATGATAAAGGGTTTGTGCCAAGATTTTAAGTTATTCTCTTATACAGAAGTTAGAGGTTAAATTCCTGATTTATGGGGTCTGACTGCGAGGACCCAACATATCCTGAGAACAGCTTAGAAGAGCTCAACTGACTACAGTAGGGATTGGTGGAGCTTATGCACCTCTGCTTCACTTATTCTCTATGGGACAATTAGAAATAGCTGTTTACAATATTCAGCTTTTTTTCTGGCAGTCTCACAGATAATGAATGGAGCGAGGTTGCACATGTTTGATTTTGCTGCCTTCAGGTCGGGGTCTCGAGAGCCCCGCCGCCTCTCCAGAGCCCCGCCCTCTCTCCAGAGCCCGCCCTCTCTCAGAGCCCCGCCCTCTCTCCAGAGCCCCGCCCTCTATCTCCAGAGCCCCCCTCTTCCAGAGCCCCCCCTCAGGATCGGTGGGTATTTAAGTTTTACAACTTTCTACAATGCTTGTATGATCACGGACGCTTTAATTTTTAGCTATTCCCTCTAGTTCCCGTTTCCTATGATTGCACCTGATCAGTGCTGTGTGTGAGGGGACTGTCTCATTGATCAATTCAGTAGCTCAGAACAGGTGAAGAGAGCTGACTCAGGTATTAAATTTAACAGTCAGCCAGCCTTCTTCCTACATAGTGCTGCCAACACAGGAAAAGCTAACCTGAGTGGGAAGAGAATCTGCCACACCAGGACCAGATGGAAGAGCCAAAGATATGGGCACCAGTGATAATAAAAACACGGCAGTGAGGCCATTTTCCATCTAAGAATGGACCGGGCCACAGGTCTTCAGACCCGAACTTAAAGGGGTTGTCCAAGGTTGGCACAAATGTCTGTAGTAACCATCTGATTACAGACTTGTGAATCCTCACTTTGTGCATAGCAAGCACTGTCAGGATTCTCTGGTGCCGAATGCGAGGGGGAAGGGGGATCATGTGGCCACAAGTATACAATATCCAGCAGTCAAAGCTAATAGCCGATTTGTGTCTGGCTTTCTATTGGTTGGAGGTTAATCTTTCTAATTCAAGGCTCCACCTTTTTCACTATATACATTACAGCGACATTCAGTATATTCATTAGAACGGGCTTCCTATCCCCAGCACAAACAAGCATAACCTCTAGTTGTCTTTGGCCTCCATTAGAGGGCGCCTAATGCATGAGTAGTTGCTATGTTTAAAGTTAAACAAAAAGCATGTATGACGATCCCTGGAGTGGTTCTTCTGTCTACTTTAAAAATATATTAGGATAACAAAAAGCACAGGAATTTAATCTCATTCAAATTAAAAATAACAATGATGTTTTTCATCCTGTGTAGAAACAGTGTGTAGACCAATTTTGAAAAATCTTTTCCTGTTAAATGCTGTGGAATGTTAGCACTAAAT
The DNA here is from genome assembly GCA_033576535.1 of Allobates femoralis. Lineage (NCBI taxonomy): Eukaryota > Metazoa > Chordata > Amphibia > Anura > Aromobatidae > Allobates > Allobates femoralis. The sequence goes on along the minus strand of JARQOC010000005.1, from coordinate 75,593,795 downwards.
AAACAATTTATTATAATTATTATTATTATTACCACCAACCTATCCAACCAATGGATATTTAGAGCTTTTTTTAAGCAGAGGTTCTTCAGCAGCTTCAGTTCAGTGAAATGAATTGCTCGGTAGTTCTGCAGCAGATCCACAATGATGTATCCTATTGCTATCTATCCCTGGACCAGTATCTACTGTGGTATCAAGAATAGATTAAAATGGAGTAAAGAAAGACCAATTAAAAAACTTTAAAGGGACACCGTCAGGTCATTTTTCAGTATGATACTAATATTACCCTTAAATAGGACCTGGCAGACCTTTTTAAAACATAAAATCAATATTGTACCATTTGTAGTTTCCATGTTATCAGCATTGTCAGACCCTGCAGGGAGCTCCTGGATTAGTCCTTTCCATTATAAGCAAACAGGAATAGTCCTGTGCTGTATAAACTGTCATGTAATTATGCACTCCCTCTCAGCAGCTCTCTCCTCCCTCCTCTCTTTGCTAACAGTGGAGTGTCAGGTTACAGTAGCTTCTGTGCTGATGAATACAAGGAGGGAGAGAGCTATTGCTGATCTGACTTATCTACACTCCATCTGTTTCTGTAAGCATGCATCCTGCTGTGAAAGTTTCTGTGTTGTATTTGACCACTTATGATGCTGCAAACAGAGAAAGCAGAGAGGAGAATACAGTTCCCCCCAGTGATCTCCTGTGTAGCGGTGTGATGTGAATATGTGACGTGCATATTCATGTATCTGGAGTGGACAGCAGAGAACTAAGTGGATCATTCACTGTGACAGATGGAATGAATCTTTGTGAAATTTACAGAAGATAGGAGGGAACTATAAATAAAAGAAATACATGAACAAAGATTTTAGAGGGAGGATTAGAAAATGAGAGCAGTTACATATGGATTTCTGACCTGACAGTTTTCATTTAAATAGAGTAACCGTTGTTTTATTTATTGATTTTTTTAAAGGGATCCTGTCACCTCCAAAACGCCTCCTAAGCTATCAAAACATGTCCCTGCAGCATACCATCACTAATCTCACACTCCTTTTGTCTCCTAAAAGCATCCTGTCAAAATGTGCATAAAAACGTTTTAAAACTCACTCATTAGTGATTATAATTAGCAGGGGCTATATTCTTTAGTCACCAGAGGGTGTTGTTTAGCAGCTCCAGGATCCACCCTCTCTGTCTGTGCTGCTGTGAAACTGAAGGCAGGACTAATGATTTGCATTCTGTGAGTGATAGAGAGGGGGGAGGGCAATGCCTGCACATCACAGCAGAACACACAGAGACAGGGTGGATCCTGGAGCTGCAAAACAGCCCACCTTGGTGACTAAAGAATATGGCCCCTGCTAATTATAATCACTAATGAGTGAGTATTAAAACGTTTTTCTCCACTTTCACAGGATGCTTTTAGGAGACAAAAGAAGTGTGAGATTAGTGATGGGATGCTGCAGGGACATGTCTTGCTAGCTTAGGAGGCATTTTGGAGGCGACAGGATCCCTTTAATAAACCAATAGTACACCTTAAAATAAGCAACATTGTAATATATCTTTAGAGAAATCTGTTTTTTTCTCCTCCAGGACTGATCTTTTATTCTTGAAATTCTCAAATCATGGGTCAAATGTATCTTTAGTAAATGCAGATTATCCCATTCCAGAGATGAGATGACCGTTGGTTCTTGTTAAGTTATATGGAACGTACAGTAGAATGTCTGATATGTGTTGACTCCCAGCTCCTCACCTACAGTCATCTCCTCTCTCATTAATAGGAAAAATCTATCTTCACTGATTACAGATTTTACTCATGAATTAAGACTGAAAGATCAAGTCCAGGAAGATAAAGAAGCAGATTTAAGATAAATGACAAAGTTTCCTATTTCCACTTGTACTATTGGAAGATTTTATAGCCCAGCTCACTTGCATGTTAGGCTGCCCTGCTCTAGGTTTTTTTCCTTAATTAGTACTTTTTCAATGTTCTAAAAAATCAGCAGGAATCAGTAGCTGAACCCGGGAGCCAGAAGCCCCTACTGACATGGATTACGTTCTCGCAGTGGATATAAGTTATGACCCAATGTAGCTGCCAGCGCTTTGTAATAACCGTACAGACAGATACAGTCAGCTGACTAAATAGTTCTGTCAGTTCCGGCCAAAGCAGACAATGGAATATTCTGCTAAGCAACAGGCTTCCGGACTATTTATTACTGAGGTTTGATCTGGTGCTGGTTTCCAGCAGCTGTTGCATATTCTCCACATTTCCTTAAAATGACATAATTACTGTAACATACATTTGGTACAAGTCAAGTCGTAATGTCTAATTTAAGACAGTTTTCAGAAATCAAAATAAAATGTTCCTTATAGCCTCTGTTTGTTTCGGCTCCACTATGTTCCAGGCTCACTTGGTTCATCCAGTACTAGAATACAGAACACAATAAATGACCGACATTGCCACAAATATTTCCAGAATAGAGTAAACATCTTGGAGGGAATCTGTCAGGAGCCATTGGGTCGAAAAAGTAAGTACATTCCTGGGTTAGGCAGTAAACGTTCTAATACACATCATATGGACAAAAGTATTAGGACAGTCCAGTCCATTCTAAATCCATAGTCCTGACAGGACTAGAGGAGGGCTCTCTGATCTTTTCTGACTCACTATGGGTATGCTATGATTACTGGTTTAATTGAGTCTAAGCATTTACTTTGTCTTCAAAAAGAAGCGCCTTAGTATGACCACGTTAGGGATGATTTGTCCCTACTATATGTTGCACTAGCACTTTAATTGTATATGATTGTATTTGATCATACTGTGATGTAATTTTTCGCTACTTTTTGTCTTACTTCAGTGAACTTCTTGTTCTTTACCATTGTACTTGCTGGACTGTGTACCATACTATGAAAAATCGCTTATCCTGCTGATAACTTGCATATCAACTATGTGCCCCCTCTACCCTGTTTGGGCTTTTTTGTACATGTACTGTTTGTTGCCACCTTTCAACCTTTTTTATTGACGTTTTCTAATAAATGATAAACTTGCATAGTACTTCTTGTTCTCTCTGTTTAAAATTATTCTGGAGTTGGTCACCCCTTTGCAGCCTCCAGAAAGGTTTTCTGCAAGATTTTGGAGAGGTTTTTGGGACTTTTTGCCCGTTCACATAGAGCAGTTGTGAGGAGGACACACACACCGATGTTGGAGGAGAGGGCTGGACTCACAGTGTCTATTCTAGTTCCTTCCAAAGGTGATGGATGGAGTTGAGGTTGGCACTCTGTACAGTCAGTCATGTTCTTCCACACCAAACTCACACAACCATGTCTTTATGGACCTTGCTTTTCTGCACTGGGGCACAGCCATGGGAAAACGAAAAGGGCATTCCTTACATTTTTCTCACAAAGTTGGAAGCTACAATTGCGCAAAATGTCTTGCCGTGCTGAAGCATTAAGATTTCCGCTTACTTGAACTATGGGGCCAAGCCGACCCCTGAAAAACAAGGCCAGAGCATTATCCCTCTTCCACCAAATTTTACAGATGGCACAATGCAGGCAGGCAGGTAACGCTCTCCTGGCATTCACCAAACCCAGACTCGTCCATCAGATAGAGAAGCACGATCCTTCACTGCACAGAACACGTTTCCTTTGCTCCAGAGTCAGCGCAACGTACACTATTCCATCCAACATATGACAGTGTGCTTGGTGATGTAATGCACCTGGTCTGCCATGGAAACCCATGCCATAAAGCTCCTGATGCATCAGAGCTTTTGTAACTTGTGTACACTGTGCACCTTGGCGACCCCACTCTAACTTTACATGGTCGGCCACTTTGTGGATGGGTTTCTGTGATTACTAAAATCTTCCAATTCCCAATAGTATCACTTATAGCCAATCATGGAATATTCGGGAGGGAAGAGATTTTATGATCTCCTTCTCTATCCCCCTTTCATCCTTCTTCCACAACCGCATACAAGATTTCTTACATGCATCCCCCATACTCTGGAACTCTTTGCTGCTACACATCAGACTCTCACCTAGAGTGGAAACTTGAAGACCTACCTCTTCCACAAGCCTACAACCTGCAGTGATCCTCAGTCCACTAAATCATGCACGACCAGCTCTACCCTCACCAACTGTATCCTTACCCATCACCTGTAGACTGTGAGCCCTCGTGGGCAGGTCCTCTCTCCTCACCTGCTGTATCCTTCATCCCATCCCCCCTTGTTTGAGCTGTGAGCCCTCGTGGGCAGGGTCCTCTCTCCTCACCTACTGTATCCTCACCCATCCCTTGTAGACTGAGCCCTAGTGGGCAGGTTCCTTTCTTCTCACCTAATGTAAGCTCTCACATCGCTTGTAGACTAAGCCCTCTTGGTCAGGGTCCTCTCTCCTCAACCATCCCTTGTAGACTGAGCCCTCGTGGCAGGTTCCTCTCTACTCCTGTACCTGTTTGCAACTTGTCTTGCTGATTATTGTACTTGTCGATGTATGCCCCTTTTCACATGTAAAGGAATAAATGGTGCCATAATAATTAATAATAAGTAAAGATGAGCCCTGTGGAAGTTCTGGGGGTTTAGCTTGACTTTTTTTTTAAATGTCACTCTGGACCCAAACCTGACCTGAACCTCATTGGAAGTCACTGAATGGGCAGTTCAGCTCCCCGCCCACATACAGCCAGGCAAACAAAGCACTTCCGGGGGAGGGTGGGGTTGTCTTTTTTTTCTTTTGTATACACTACATCCAATAACACTGATTTTAACCCCAGCGTGAGCCAAACACTACAAGCGTCTCGTACTGGGCCGACCACAGAGTGCACCCGAGCACAGCGCTGATCGCTCCAGTGTTCTGCATACATAAAGCACCCGAACTTTGAACCTGAACACTGAAATGTATAGTAAAGTCTATGATCATCACGAACACCGATTGCCAAAGTTCTGTTCGATCTTCTCTATTTATAAATTGACTTGTTTGTAAAGTGTCTCTTAGGCTGGCTTCACACTACATTTTTGTTCCTGTCCGTGGGATCCTGTTTTTTTGCAGGACCCAATGAACAGGAACAGACAGGGCTGGATTGTAAACTCAGGATGCCATTTCTATCAGTCCGGAGGGACCCGGACTGACAATGATGGGAGGAGCCGAGCCTGCAGTACTTTCTCTTTAAGAGTGTATGAGCATACACTCCTAAAGTGAAATAAACGAAAGCAGAAGGCATTAAAAAAAAAGCTCACCTCTCCCAGGATCCAAGGCGTCCACATCCGATGCAACAAGGATACTGCAAGGACCTTGATCAGCTGATTGGCTGGTAGCGCTCACGTGACACATCAGCTGATCGCTACCGGCCAATCAGCTTTTAAGGTCTTTGCAGCATCAGACATCTTCTCGGGACAGTTACCGGAGAGGTAAGTATTTGATTTCTTTTATTTTTGACAATTCCTTGACTTAATTTCACTTTAAAAGTATATGTAGATACACTGCTAAAGTGAAATTACACACATGTACCATGGGTACAGAGGAGTGCTCTTGTTCTGAGCATGCTCTGAACCCTGGAACCGGATCAAAGAAACAATTCTGTTCTTTCCCGAATCCGGCTCCATAGGCCCAATTTTAACTGTCCCTGACCGGACAGGATTTGTTTATCCGGTTTTGTCCCCAGAGCCCAAAAACTGTGCAGACTTCATTTTTGGGACTGGTGAAAAACAGGACAGAAACAAGTCTGGGACCAAATATACAAAACCGAATGACCAAATGTGGCCTATCCGGCAGCATAGGGATATATGGGAAAGGCAAAAATTATCCTGTTCTGTTCTTTTCAAAAACGAAGAGAACAGGATGGTAAAAAACAGTGTCAAACCAGCCTTACAGGATCACACTCAAGTGCAGTGAGCTCTGGAATGAGCCATTTTTTCAGACCTCATTGCAGACGGACGGCACAGCAAGGGGCCGGATGTTATACTATGGAGGCAAAGGGAAAGAAAGAAAAACCTGAAATCACAAATTAAGGGGTACATCACACACAGCGATATCGCTAACAATATCGCTGAAATCAGCGACCTCGCCAGCAATATAGCCGTGTGTGAAAAGCAGCAGTGACGAGACCCCTGCTGCGAGGTCGCTGATTGTTTCACAACGAACAGGACCATTTTTGCTCATTTGTCTCCAGCTGTGCAGCACACATCGGCATGTTTGATGGCGGGAGACCAACGAGCGCCGATCCTGAGAATGCAGGGAGCCGGCGCGAGCAGCGGTACTGCCACCAGCCGCAGCAGCGTGCACCAGGCCGTGCAGTGCATGCTGGAACATGTAGTCATAAGACTACATGTCCCAGCGTGCACTGCACGGCCGGGTTCACAGCGCGCCCGATGTGTAACCAGGGTACACATCGGGTAACTAAGCACAGCGCTGTCCTAGTTACCCGCGGTGTACCCTGGTTACCAGCCTGTAAGCGGGTGAAGGCTAGTAACCAAGGTACACAGCGGGTAAGTAGGACAGTGCTGTGCTTAGTTACCTGATGTGTACCTTAGTTACCATCCTTCTTCCGCATACCCACGGATGTGGAGGTCGGCTCCCTGGTCGCTGAGGAGATCTGCCTGTTTGACAGCTCCCCAGCGAGCACACAGCGATGTTCCAGCGATCCTGGTCATTTTCGGGATTGCTGGAATATCGCTGTGTGTAACGGCACCCTAAGACTAGTCTGCCAACACTTTCATCCTATATTGTACACCTTTCTGACTGAAAATGGATAACCAATATGTAACAAAGTAATCATGCTTTGAATGATTATTCCCCTTAGGAGGAGGACTACAACACTACACAAGCCATAGAGCAATGCCAAGTCTCGGGTCGAACTGCACTATTTTTTGCTGTGATATACTAAAGGCCAGTTTACATGTAGCGACATCGTTAACGATGTCGCTGCAACTTGTGACGTTGCAGCGACCTCATAGCAATGTTGCTATGTGTGACATACTGCAACGAGCAGCAATCAGCTCGCTGATCGTAAGTATAATTGCCAGGGCTCTCAGTGCCGCACAGCACACGCTGGGAGTCTGGTATCCAGGGTAAACAGCGGGTAACTAAGCAGAGCGCTGCACTTAGTTACCCACTGTTTACCCTGGTTACCAGTTCCCAGCGTGTGCTGTGCGGCACTGGGAGATGGTAACCAGGGTAAAACCGCGGGTAACAAGCAGAGCGCTCTGCTTAGTTATCCGCTGTTTACCCTGGATACCAGCATTCTCGCTGGTCGCTGGTGAGTCTGCCTGTTTGACAGCTCACCAGCGTTCAGATAACGATGTCCCAGCAACCCCCCCATCATTGGTGGGGTCGCTGGAACATCGTTATGTGTAAACCGGCCTTAATGCGGAGTTGTCTGAGTCAAGGCAACCTTGACCTGTAAGTGTTGAGTGACAATGTGCCCTGTATCCCAGTGTCAAGTTATCTGAGCCAAAATAATCTTTGCTAGATCTGTACGACACTACAAAAATACCACTGACAAAAGTACTGTGTATCAGAGTCAAGATAACCTCCGCTAGATCAGTAGGACAAAACAAACACCATTGTCAGAAGTGCAGTAATTTCAGTCAAGATAATCTTTCCTAGATCTGGATGACACTACTCAGAAACCATTGTGGAAACAGCTGAAGGACACATGATGGCACAAGCCTGAAGGACGAAGCAGCATCAATTTACCATGAAATTGGAAGAAGAAAAAAAAAGTCTCACCAGATGGTGCAGCTGAATGCAGGTGGCCAAACGAAAACCCAGCCAGGGTGGTCAATGGCTAAATAAATTTTGCTGGTGCATGGTCTATTTGCATGTGCTCAGCCACATCGCTTTTTCTTAATATATCCCGGCTGTATGAGATTTATTGGAGCAAGAAAACAACTGTAATATACAATTTCATTTATTATGTTCTCGTTTCTAAAAATGTTAACTTAAACCCAACATAACGCTCCAGCACTCCGCACCACGAGAGCGTGCGGCATCAGGGCATACGAGGTGAGTATATAACAAGACCATGGGAATGGGTTTGCACGTGGTGTAAATCCCACCATTATAAAGAAGATGGCTAAGTAATGGCATACGGGTGCTAAATCTTTATGAATATTTATATTAATGGTCTGAACAAAGCTACATGGAAAAAATAAATCAATGGAGTGGAAAAAATGATGGCAAGCAATTAAACTTGAGTAAACTCAGCACAGAAGGCAGATTTGTATTGTCTCCAGGCCAAGACGCGCCATGCTTTATTAATTACGCGGCGCAGTAACATCTCCACATGCTTTGTTACCCAGTAGCCCCCGTGTCCCGCATAGATTGCATCCCTGTGTGGCAACCTTAAGCTTAAGGTCACAACTCCCGTGTTTCACAGTCGCCCATGTTTCCAATTTATTTCCTCTGCTCATTAAACCACTGAAATGTTCTGTCTCGCGTATAACAGATGGCTCTTTCAAGTTCTGTTCCTATTCCAGAATCTTTAGAAGGACCTCGAGTTTGTGTACTTAAAAAAGGAAGCTTACTGAAGACACACAAGAAAAAGAAATCACAAAAGATGTGCACGCCGCTGTCCGATGCCAAGCAATCTGGAAACCATGGCCGCCTGGAAACAGTTCCATCAAAGTGACAGAAATCATTACACTGGTGTTGCTGCAATAAACAGATTTTCATTCCACATGGTACGCTTCTTGTGCGGAGGAGACTGATAGAACGCAGTGCAACTTCTTTTTATATTTTTTTTTTTTTTTTTTCGTTTGCTTCATCTAAACCTTAATTGATTCAATCATTGCAGAAATAGAAATCCCTCGGGCTCGAGAGCAACTTTACATTTTAATAGCACAATATTGCAAAGTTATTGCCTGCAATATCAGAGATTAAAACAGGGAAGGGCAGACTTCTACAAGGTAAAATTATACCGGGAAGAAGAACATAATAAATATTTTTTTTTTCATGCCTTTAATCATTTCTGGCCACAAAACCTGTAAATATTGGATAAGAAGGAAAAAGAAATACACAAAAATCATTCAGGAACTCAAGGTCGGGATTAAAATCGTGCCTGTATCCAACTGAAAAGGACATGGAAGAAATCCTGCGAGGAGGAGGCTAAGGACGTCCAAGCATTAGGATATTATCAGAAATGGCAAGAAACTGAGGACAGGTAAGTGCCAGGAAGAAAAAAAAATCAGGCAGAGCACAGAAATAGCACATAAAGTGTTACTCGTCCATTCAATTCTTATCATTTTCCTTAAAAAAAAAACAAAGGACTGTTCATAAATTTTATATAAACATAAAATAAAATTTTTATTTTGAGCATTTTTTACATAAAACAAAGCAATAGTGCACCCGATTTCCTACATAAAGAATGACTGATCTACCAGCAATGAGCTCCAGTGGCAGACGCTCTTCTTCGGTGGTGTAGACACTCATAGGCTGGCAGACGCTCTTCTTCAGTGTCCCTGCACACTCACCTGGCGCAGAAGCTCTTCTTCAGTGGTCATACACACTCACTGGCTGGCAGACGCTCCTCTCAGTGGCCATTCACACTCATGGCTGGCAGACACTCTTCTTTAGTGGTGTAGACACTCGTTGGCTGGCAGAAGCTCTTCTTCAGTGGTGTAGAGCATGTTTGGATGGAAGACGCTCTTCTTCAGTGGTGTACACACTCATTGGCTGGCAGACGCTCTTCTTTAGTAGTGTAGAAACATGTTTGGCTGGCAGACGCTCTTCTTTAGTTGGTGTAGACACTCGTTGGCTGGCAGAAGCTCTTCTTCAGTGGTCGTAGACACTTGTTGGCTGGCAGTCAGCCTTCCTCAGTGATCGTAGACACTCGGCTGGCAGACCTTCTTCAGTGGTTGTACATACTCGTGGGCTAGCTGACAATCTTTTTTGGTTGTGATATACCCTCAGCTGGCAGACGCTCTTCTTGAGTAGTCGTACACACTCATTTGCTGGCAAGCACTCTTCTATAGTCGTCGTACACATTCATTAGCTTGCAGACGCTCTTCTCAGTGGTCACACACACTCATTGGCTGGCAGACACTCTTCTTTAGTGGTCATAACGCTCAGCTGGCAGACGCTTTGTCAGTGGTTGAACACACTCGTTGGCTGGCAGACGCTCTTCATCAGTGGTTCAATACACTGGTTGGCTGGCAGACACTTTTCTATAGTAGTCAAACACACTCTTTGGCTGGCAGATGCTCTTCTTCAGCGATTGTGCACACTCAATGGCTGCCAGTCACTTCTTCAATGACTGCACACACAACCCCTTGGTTGGCAGATGCTCTGCTTCAGTGGCCCTACACTTGATGGCAGGGATATGCTGTTCAGTGGCAAGTTATTTTCTGTGAAATCTTAAGGATTGGGCATGGTAAAATCCAGCATGTCTGATCCTTTATTACTCTGATTTTGTAAGTAACAGCCAATCATGTGTGTATACAGATATCAAGAGTGTTTGGCCACCTTAGGTTGTAATTCATCAACATTTTGACTTTCCTGTATGTGCAGCTTTACCATCACACAAAACCATACTAAAGCTGGCTTCAAACTATGATTTAGTTCCTGTCTGTGGGATCCTGTTTTCTGCAGGACCCCATGGACTGGAACGGACAGAGCCGGATTGTAAACTCCAGATGCCATTTCTGTGTCCAGATCCAGGGTTTTGACGGATCCGGACACAGAAAGATGGGGGGAGCATGAGCCTGCAAAGCACAGGCAAAAGGTGTTGGCGCTGTTCACTTACACTGCTAAAGTGAAATTAGGGGTGAGCAACCCAATCAGCTGCATCAGCGCAGTATAAAGATTTAAACCATGCTGATGCAGTCATGTGACCCATCAGCTAATTGGGTTGCCCCGCCCCTTCCCAGGCAGCTGATTAAGGTCCTTTAGCCATCGGAGATGAATGCATCGTGGGACACACGGCGGATAGTTTATTTTTTTACTTTTAACCATTTTTTTTTTTAACTTAATTTCACTTTGTATGTAAATACACTGCTTAAGTGAAATTACAGGAACAGAGCAGTTTTAGTGTACTGAGCATGCTCAGTACACTAAATCAGGATCCGGCAAACAATCCGATTTTTTTCCTGGATCTGGCGCCCATAGACTCCCATACTATGTGTGCTGGATCGCCCAGGATTCGTTTGTCCGGTTTGGTCTGATTTTTTCACCGAAGCCCAAAATCTGAGCAATCTCCGAATTTGTGGCCAGGAAAAAAACAGGACAGAAATGAATCCGGGACTGAATTCACAAAACTGGATGGCCGTTTATAACCAATCCGGCACCATAGGGATACATGGCAGGCTAAAAACTATCCTGTTCTGTTCTTTTAAAAACGAACAGAACAGGATGGTAAAAACATGGTGTGAAGCCAGCCTAAAAAGTATGGTCTTGCTGTCCACCAAAAGCTGAATTTGGTGCACACATCAGTCTCACTTTTTTTTAAATGGGCTATTCCTCTGCATCAGCATTCTACCAGCACTATAGATGTTGTAACTTTCTTTCTCTCAATTCCCAACCAATATCCATGAGATTGCCTTCTCTAAACTGAAAAAGCCTTTATACAATTTTACAGACGGGAGAGCAAGAGTGAAGAGATATAGACCTGTCCCTTATTCTTCAATTTTGCTTCTATAGACGGATACATGAAAACCGGCAATTGCATTAGGCAAAAATGAGCCACCCAGTGGCTAACTCATTGGAGCAATTTGAAAGGTGGGGTGGGGATAGGGGGTAAATAATCTCTTTTTGTTAAATTACAATAAGTGATTTGCAGACTGACGAGCACAATATCCATCAAATGAGATTAACTTGTGACCATTTCAATGAAACGTTTGTAGAGTATGTACCATTAGAATCTGTATGGAAGTCATTGAGAGAGGGGACTGATAGATTTATTGTGGAATATTCCTTTAAATAAAGTGCTGCAAATGTAAATATTTTAAAGGTGCAGAAACAGCATTGTGCACCTCATCTTCATAGTTTATGAGGACAGGGACAGGAGGAGACTTTTCTTTTACCAGAATGAAGGCTGGCTTCACACTTGCAGATGCATCTGCAGCGTTTTGCAGATGCATCTGCAAGTATCAGCATGCAGACCGCAGCCGTGGTGTGAATGCTCTCATTCATTCCTATATGTGAGCCGTAAGCAGGCGTATGCCTGCTTACAGATCACACTCTCCCCCCGCACTATGGACGCGAGATGTTGCGTCCATAGTGCGGGCGGGAGAGTGTGATCTGTCAGCAGGCATACGCCTGCTTACGGCTCACATATAGGAATGAATGAGAGCATTCAGACCGCGGTGCGCCCTATTATAAACATAGGGGCCGCGGTCTGCATGCTGATACTTGCAGATGCATCTGCAAAACGCTGCAGATGCATCTGCAAGTGTGAAGGCAGCCGAAGAGCATCACGTTAAGTGGGCTGTGCTAAGGAAACGAGGAGACTATAGGTTTGAAATAAGACTTTTCTTAGAACCAATGCGTTTGGACATCTCACCGGCGCCTTTCTCAAGGTCAAAACTAACTTGTTTCAAAGGAGTGCCTCTTTAATGCAATATCTCAGAAGAACAGCATCAGAATCTACGTGTGTTATGCGCAGATTCAGGAGCAGAGACATGAAGGATTGCAGTCTGGTCACAGGTGTTCAGGTAACAGAAGGCGGCCATGTACATGCCGGATGATTATGTCTCCCTCCTTTCACATCATCTACACACCATGACCTTGATACAAAAAAAAAATGTTAATGTAAATTTGTAATTGCTGCATTATGTACAGTTCTCGTGAATGTTTCATGGACAATATGGCAAAGGCCTGAAATATTTATTGTTTTCAGAAAATTGGATAATTTATTATGCAATCTGTTCTTTCATCAAGATGATTCTTCTCATAGCTGCAGAAGTCAAACATTACAGCATATCAGTATAGGTAATTATAAGATGCTGCGAGGACTTCACTGAGAGAACATCAATCCTCCAGGTGGAAAAAAAAATACATACAGAAATATATCTGAAGAATTAATGTAAAAAACCTCCAATAAGAGGACAAGGACTCTACTACCGGGCAGCACATCTCTGATGGAGGTGATCGCACAGGTCTTTACCTGTCATACAAGAGGTCAGGGACGGTCAATAGGACACATTTTATATTTTTACACAAACTGTATGAGCTGAAAATGTTGTAAAGCAAATGACTGGAGTCTGATTCGCTATGATGCTATATCAGTGTTCCTCAACTCCAGTCCTCAAGACATCACCTGTGCAGGTAATTAAAATATCACCTGTGCAATGCTAAGGAAACCCTGAAAACATGACCTGCTGGTGGGTCCTGAGGACTGGAGTTGGGAAACACTGCTCTATATAAATGATAAAGTATGGAAGAAAATCCAGAGCCTTGTGCTCTACTGGTTACAGAAGTCCAGATGGAATACAAAGTGGATCCAGCAGGAGGTAAAATGTTACTCAAAAGTATAAAAAAGAAACAAGCAACAAATTATAGGTATAAAACTGATGTATTGCATTTCAACACTGGATTGACATTTTCATGTACTGAACTCTGCAGTTAGAGATGAGCAGACTCATGGGTGTTCAGGATCTGAAGGTTCAACTGGACTTTATATAAAGTTCTGTTCTGGACCCAAGCTTGACCCAAATCTCATTGGAAGTCAGTGATTGGGTAGTTTGGCTCTCTGCCCTCATACAGCCATAAAGCACCAGGGAGGTCGGGCTGGGCTTTGTCATATTTTTTGCACGAGCTACATCTGATAACAATGATTTTACTCCCAAGTGAGAGCTGTTCAAACACTGCACGCTACTTGCACTGGGCTGAGCACAAATTGTACCCGAGCACAGAGTGCACCCGAGCACAGAGTGCACCCGAGCACAGACTGTACCCGAGCACAGACTGTACCCGAGCACAGACTGTACCCGAGCACAGAATGTACCCGAGCACAGAATGTACCCGAGCACAGAATGTACCCGAACACAGCGATGCTCGCTCCAGTGGTATGAATACATTAAGCATCCTAACACTGAATTTTTTTTTAAACGTCAGTGCTCAGTATGAATGGCGAACATTACTTGGTTCGCTCATCTCTATGCACAGTCCCTTTTTTCATCTTCCTATTGTATGGAACAGAATACCTATTTTTTGCTTCATATAAATATATTACAGCAAGATGAAAGCCAGAAAGAATATCTATAGGCCTCTGTGGAATTATTAAATACAAAAGAATATACAAAAGAATATAGAGAGGCGCTTCTGTGCATACCTGGAGGTCTAGGGAGGATTTTAGGGAGAGGGGTTAGGTGATCACTCACCCTTAGTGGTTGTGCACTCCTGCTCAACCACAGTATGGTTGAAAAGGTGTCTGTACCTTACTGTGGATATCACCTGATTAAGACGGTGACCGGCCAAAATATTTTGTGAGAGCCACACTCCGTTAAATAAAGAAGATCAACTAATAGATGAACCTGTGCTTTGGATGCTGTAGTCTTGCGCTCCAACTAAACCGCAAAGCTTACCAAGAACATCTGTGGAATTACTAGAACGCTGTGGATACACGTACCATGCTATGTACATAGGGAGTGTTTTCTAGCATACACGCCAAGAGTACATTTGAAGAGAGCCAACCTGAAGACTACTATCACACAATACCATTGCCTCCATATGCAGAAAGAGAGCTGTATTAAATCTGCAAATCATGATGCCCTATGCACCCTTGGCGCAGCCCTGAAGCTCCATGAAACCAATCTGCCCACTGTATTTTGAATGTGGCCTCATCTTTCTTTCTTGAAGGAAATGGTCTAAGGCAGGGGTGGGGAACTCCAGTCCTCGAGGGCCGCAATCAGTGCAGGTTTTCACGATTTCCTTAGTATTGCACAGGGATTGGAATCATCACCAGTGCAGGTGATTATATTATCACCTGCGCAATACTAAGGAAATCCTGAAAACCTGCACTGATTGCGGCCCTCGAGGACTGGAGTTCCCCACCCCTGGTCTAAGGGGAATTCTCTTTAAAAGTGATGAACAAGAGCTTTCTCCTGTGCTACAACAGGAAGTGTATCAGATCGGCCTCAGACGGGTGAGGGCTGTTGGACAAACAACACAGGTGTGCAAACATGGAATTACACTGTAATTACTCACAAAGTCGAAATCACCATCAGGAGGAACCTTCCAGTTGTCGGGAAATACATTCTTGGATATGTGATATTGGTCGTGAACATTCTGGTTGTGGTTCTCATGGGGTTTATTTTTGGAGTCTTGCTTATCAAAGTAATCCATGAAAGAAGGCCGCGGTGCTTGGGGAGACGTTGCATTTCCTATTTAATAAAAAAAAAAAAAGTTTGTTGCATGATAAAGACTTGAACAATAAACACTGAACATTGTAAAATAGCAAATCCGATTACTCAGACAAAAATTGGGCCAATAGCAACTCCTAGCTATACATCAACAAGAGGGCCACCGTCTCCTCAATTCCACTAGCACAGAAAATACATATGTAACACATGGAGAGTAGGGAATCTTTGCCTCTTTCTTCCGGGCAGGCTTAGTAGAACGCGGGAGTCCCTAATCTTGGCTGGGCAAAGTCGTTATAATTATCAGACAGTTTGATACATTTTAGCAGAAATCTATACCAGGCATGCCAATCTTAATGATTTTGGGCCGGTGGGCATTTCTTTTTACGAGAAGCAGTCCGGTTCCTCAAGGTCTCCAAAACAGTCATCGGTATTTTCCAATGCTGTTTTATTTTATTTTTTTTATTGGCGTTTCAAAATTGTACTGATATGAGCATCTAAAACCTTTTTATACCCCCTCTCGTGATATGCTAGGGTAATTAGCCGGGTCTTGTCCATATTAAGGTGCTATAATCACTCACTTTCGGCGTGACACATCTTTTCACCGCTTCAGTGCAGGACGTTGCGAGCCTATCAGGTTCCCTTTAAAACTAGACTAAAAAACGCCAGTCTTGATGACTGGAGGTTAAAGAGGTGAAATCTTTGAATGTATTGCAGTTGCTATGAAAAAAACTGAAGGGCGACACCAGACCAAACAAACAGTTACCAAGCCCACCGCTCTAACTGGAATAGTTTTACTCATCTTGTACTTGAACCACAGACTGTTCAAACCAAGTGACAATCTTTAGCCCACGATACACGAGAAGGCTGTCAGCCAATCCAGCGGGCAGTGATCTCAGCTGTCTGTCTCACACACGAGGGTTGTAGTGTTTGTATGAAAAAGCCATTACCAGACATGTCTGGTGGCGACTTATCTCCAAGAGACAAATGGATTGGCAGTCTGAAATAAGATATGCTGTGTCGATATCTTTGTGGGATATAATGCAGATTGTGAAAGCAAGGGTAAAAGTCACTGCTCTTTTTATGTGGAATAAGGGAACACCTTTAACACGGCTGCAAACATGCAGCATGCAAAAGCAGTACCCTTAAGATTGTTACATCCAATAGGTGGCACCAGTGACTACAGTAAATTCTCTTCCTTCTCGAAAGGCCATTTCCACATTTCAATATTAAAATCAAAAGCAATTTATGAGACCATCATACTCATGCGTTCACATGTATTTAATCTCTGTCCACCCAACCAGACTGACAGTTGCAGCTTGTACTGACTAGTGTGAGATGTCAGCAGCAGAATGGAGGAGGGACCCTGAGAACCTGTCAATCAGGTTAGGTGGGTGGATATTAAATTCACGCTTTCAAAACAGATCATACAGCCATGGATTTTCAAAATATGTACACCATTCCTATCAGGTGTAGGAGATCTGCAATTTGAATTGAGAAATCTGCAGACAGCACTGCTTTACAAATCATACACCTTTATGGTCAGTGCTCATCAACAGACAAACAATGTGTACTGGGAAGTCTGACGGCCCAAATATATAAATAACTGAAGGGCAAATTTGTAAATAAGATGGAAAAACTCACAGCTAACTTTTCCCTTAACATCATTAAAACTAGAAAAAAAATTCAGGCAGAAGTAGTAAGACAAATGTAATAGGATTCAGATCATGAAGCCCTACACAAAAGGTCATTGACCCCACACCCTATACATACAGTACAGACCAAAAGTTTGGACACACCTTCTCATTCAAAGAGTTTTCTTTATTTTCATGACTATGAAAATTGTAGATTCACACTGAAGGCATTAAAACTATGAATTAACACATGTGAAATTATATATTTAATAAAAAGTGTGAAACAACTGAAAATATGTCTTATATTCTAGGTTCTTCAAAGTAGCCACCTTTTGCTTTGATTACTGCTTTGCACACTCTTGGCATTCTCTTGATGAGCTTCAAGAGGTAGTCACCGGAAATGATCTTACAACAGTCTTGAAGGAGTTCCCAGAGATGCTTAGCACTTGTGCACCCTTTTGCCTTCACTCTGTGGTCCAGCTCACCCCAAACCATCTCGATTGGGTTCAGGTCTGGTGACTGTGGAGGCCAGGTCATCTGGCGTAGCACCGCATCACTCTCCTTCTTGGTCAAATAGCCCTTACACAGCCTGGAGGTGTGTTTGGGGTCATTGTCCTGTTGAAAAATAAATGATGGTCCAACTAAACGCAAATCGGATGGAATAGCATGCCGCTGCAAGGTGCTGTGGTAGCCATGCTGGTTTAGTATGCCTTCAATTTTGAATAAATCCCCAACAGTGTCACCAGCAAAGCACCCCCACACCATCACACCTCCTCCTCCATGCTACACGGTGGGAACCAGCCATGTAAAGTCCATCCGTTCACATTTTCTGCGCCGCACAGAGACACGGTGGTTGGAACCAAAGATCTCAAATTTGGACTCAGACCAAAGCACAGATTTCCACTGGTCTAATGTCTATTCTGTTGTGGATTCCTTGAATGGAATTTCTGGTTTGGAGCTCCCTCGTATAGTTGAGACTGGTGATGCATCTACTCTGTCAGTGAGAGATGTATCACCTTCACCTGAATCTGATAATGACTGGAGGGTTAGTTCAGACTGGGATATTGAAGTGTGCTGATTTGGCCAGCTCTTTGCCAGTGGTAAATTGTTCATGAGGTGACTGCTTGTCTCCTGCCTTCTCCCGGTCCTAGCTAAATACCTTATGGCCACTTTACACGCGGCTACATTTCTAGCTTATCCACAGGTAACTTACTGGCTGCAGTGAAATCATGGAGACATGGTTCTATCTTGTTGCGGTGTACAAATGGAATAATGTCTCCATGATTTCACTGCAGCCAGTAAGTTACCTGTGGATAAGCTAGAAATGTAGCCGCGTGTAAAGTGGCCATAATGGCCCCTTTACACGCAGCTACAGGTGAAAGGTTTTCCACAGGTAACTTACTGGTTGCAGTGAAATCATGGAGACATAGTTCCATTTGTACACAGCACCAAGTTAGAACTATGTCTCCATGATTTCACTGAAACCAGTAAGTTACCTGTGGAAAACCTTCACCTGTAGCTGCGTGTAAAGGGCCATTACAGATACATGAATGGTTGTTTTTCTGCAAATCTGTGGCTCATTTGTAATGTGCCTTTTGTATCTGAATTACTCATGTTTCTGCTCTGAGTGTAGGATTTGTTTGTTTATCTGTATAAGGCTACTTTCACATTTGCGTTCCCCTCCACAGCGTTCTGCGGAGGGGAGCCGCAATGTGACCGCAGCACCGCAAGCCCCTATCTTTATAATGGGAGCGCACGGTGCTCGCTTGACCGTGTGCACCCATTCACTGCCATATGTGATCTGTGCGCAGGCAATGCCTGCGCACAAATCACCCAGTCTCATCCGCACCAGAAATGCAACATGAGACTGGGTGATTTGTGCGCAGGCATCCGCCTGCCCACAGATCACATATGGCAGTGAATGGGTGCACACGGTCATGCGCAGTCAAGCGCAGCACTGTGCACTCCCATTATAAAGATAGGAACTTGCGGTGCTGCGGTCACATTGCGGCTCCCCTCCGCAGCGAACGCAACTGTGAAGGCACCCTAAGTGTCCTTTTTTCCCTGCATTGAGTTAGGGAGGAATTTCTCCGTAGTCCATTAACCATTCCATTACCTGTCTCTAGTTCCCAGTTTTGTTTAGTGTCAGTTTTACTGACTTTGGAATTGTTTGCAAGATTGCTGGTTTAGTGGGAGGCGAGTCTGTGTGGGCTCAGATTTTTTTGCATATCTAGCAGTTGATTTTTTATTTTTTTTGGTAAGGGTTTTGCTGCTGATCACATAAGTAATCCGTCCTGTCCTTTCCCTATTTATAGTTTGGCCTCTCTTTGCTTGTGTCTATTTTCTGCCTGTGTATTGTTTTTCATCTCCACTAACCATCAGTATTTGTGGGGGCTTGCTATTCCTTTGGGGTCTGCTCCGAGGCAGTCGGGTATTTCCTGTTTCCGTCTCAAGGTTTAATTAGTCCTTCGGCTGTGTTGAGGCGCTATAGGGCATCGTAGTGCGCTCCATGGCTACTCCTAGTTGAGGGGGTTAGTCAGGATTCCGCGACCAGTATTAGTGTCCAACCTCTCCTGTGAACACCACAAGTTACTCCTCAGTTGCCGGTTCATAACACCATTCCTTGTGTTCTTTAGCTCAAACAACTCTCTTCTGCTTGTTGCCTGTCCTTAGCAGTGGTTTCCTAGAAGATATTTTACCATGAAGGCCTGCTGCACAAAGTCTCCTCTTAACGGTTGTTGTAGAGATGTGTCTGCTGCTTGAACTCTGTGTGGCATTGACTGGTCTCTTATCTGAGCTGCAGTTAACCTGCGATTTCTGAGGCTGGTGACTCAGATGAACTTATCCTCCACAGCAGAGGTGACTCTTGGTCTTCCTTTCCTGGGGCGGTCCTCATGTGAGCCAGTTTCTTTGTAGCGCTTGATTGTTTTTGCAACTGCACTTGGGGACATTTTCAAAGTTTTCACAATTTTTCAGACTGACTGAACTCCATTTCTTAAAGTACCATATTTTTCGTTTTAGAAGACGCACCTGATTATAAGACGCACCCCCAATTTTGGTGAAGGAAAAGAGAAAAACTGAATTAGTCCTTACCGGTAATTCCTTTTCTTGGAGCCTTCCACGACAGCATTGGAGGATGTCGTCCACGCCCTATTGGGGGACAGGAACACAGAGGTGTTTACAAGATCACCCTTAGCCATGGATTATCTGATACAAACCGGATCCAAACACCAACAAGGGGGGAACTGATGCGGTCGTGGAAGGCTCCAAGAAAAGGAATTACCGGTAAGGACTAATTCAGTTTTCTCCATTCGCCTTCCACGACAGCATTGGAGGAATATCACCGATACTCCTCAGGGTGGGACTATTGCCTGTAGGACTCTCCTACCAAAGGACAGATCCCGACTGAAGGACAGATCTAACCTATAGAGGCGAGAAAAAGTGAGGAGAGGCTACCACGTAGCAGCTCTGCAAATCAGCTCCGATGAAGCTCCAGCCTGCTCCGTCCAGGAAGTAGCAGCAGCCCGAGTTGAAGGAGCCTTCAACACACCGGAGGAGCAAGGACCGGAGAGACGTAGGCCTCACAGATCACCTTCGTGATCCAGGAAGTGATGGTAGCCTGGGAAGGCTTCTTCCCTGTATTATTCCCAAAAGCCGAACAAACAGGTTCTGATCTAATCTCCAGGAAGCAGACTCTCGGAGATAGAGGAGGACAGTCCGAGAACATCGAAGGAGTGAAACACGGCCTCACCCACATTAGCAGGAGATGACAAATTGAAGTCAGAACCACATCCTGGGACCGATGGAAAGCCGACAACTTTCAGAAGAAAAGATGAATGCAACCGAAGCGTAATGCGAACAACGGACACCACGAGCACGGAGCCCGGACAGAGAGTGCGGACACCACGAGGCACGGAGCCCGGACAGAGAGTGCCTGCAGTTCTCCAACTCTGGGAGCAGAAGTGATGGCCACCAAAAACGCCACCTTGTGAGAGAGAGACGTAGGGGATGCAGCAGACAAGGGTGCAAAGGGACTTCAAGCAAGCCCTTGGAGAACAAGCATCAAATCCCAGGGAGGGACAGAAGGCCGAATCCGGGGACGCCACCCTCAAGCAGAAGTAAAAAAACTGCTTGAGCCATGGATGGGAAGCAAGATCCTGGGCAAAAACCGCCCCAAGTGCCGACCTCTGGACATAAAGAGTGCTCGGCCGAAGCCCCAAATCCAAGCTACGCTTCAAAAATCCAAGAGTTGGGCCACATTAGGATAATGCATGGACGGGAAGGAAGGAGCACACCAGGACAGGAACCGATTCCAGCCCTCCAGTAAATAGCATTTGTCACAGGCTTCCTGCTCTGCTGAAGCGTGCGGATCACTGCCTGGGAGAGACCCTTGGTCCTCAGGATCCCGGCCGCAACAGCCAGGCCGCCCGAATGAGCCACTGAGGGCTCGGGTGAAACAGAGGACCCTGGGACAGTAGGTTGAGACTGTGGGCTAACAATCGGTCCCTCCAGGCCCAGGTCTCGGATGGCGTCGTACCACGCCAGTTTGGGCCCCAGGGGAGCCACCAGGATAGTGTCACCCCCTCCGCCCGAATCCATTGCAACGTCTTGGGAAGTAGTGGGATTGGAGGAAATGCATACACCAACCAGAAGTCCCAGGGATGGGCAAAAGCGTCCAGCCCCCGAGGATGGTCCAACCGCGTCAGGGAGAAAAAGGTTGGCACCCTTGTATTCGAGCCTGAAGCGAACAGGTCGATCGAATGGACTCCCCACCTGTCCGTAAGAGAGCGAAATACTTCCGGATGGAAGCACCATTCTCCTGGGTGGACCTCCGTGCGGTTCAAGAAATCTGCCTGTACATTGGCCATTCCCTCCAGATGTACTGCCGAGGAGGAGAGAAGATGGCGTACTGCCCACAAAAAGAACAGTCTTGCCAGCCCTTGCAAGTGTAAGCCACGAGTACCGCCTTGGTACCGCAAGAAAGCAACCGTAGTCACGTTGTCTGACAGGACCTTGACATGATGACCCCGGAGAACGTGAGCTGCAGCAAGAAGCGCTTCCTCCACTGCCAGAAGCTTGAAGACTGGCGACTGACCGAGCGACTCCAAATCCCCTGGAACGGTGTGCGAACTACCATCGTGCCCCAACCGGAACCGCTGGCATCAGTGGGAACGGAGGTCACAGGAAGGTGTCTGGGATTCATCCCCAGGAAAGAGAGGTTACCACCCGCCCCGGAGTCCGGACCCGCGAGGTTAAGGAATCCTGACGTCTGTCCCAGGAACTCAGTATGTGTTCCTGGAGCAGTCGGGAAGGAGCCTGAGCCCATGTTACTGACTGAATGCAGGCCGTCATGGCCCCTAACAGGGACATTGCTTCCCGCAAGGAGGGTGACCCCCCTTGCCCGGAAGCGGGTCAGATTCACGCGGCGCAAAAGCTGATATGCCGCAGGAAGGAACGAGGTCTGTCTGGAGGAGGCCAGCAAGACTCCCAAAAATTGACGTCGGGTTGCAGGCACCCGTTCCGATTCCCAAAGATTGGGTACCCATTCCCAGGGACTGAAGAATCTCCAATGTGTTGGAGACATTTGTGCGCAGAAGCACTGCCGAAGGAGCCACCACCAACATGTCGTCTAAATAGGGAAGCATACATATCCCCTGGGTCTGGATGAATGTGATCGCTTCCCCCATGAGTTTGGTAACCTCTGGGGCCGACGAAATCCCAAAGGGCAGCACATTAAGCCGAGAATGGACCGTTCCGTCTGCCCGGAGATCGTGAATCGCAGAAGCGCTTGTGGGACGGGTGAATGGGGACATGAGAATACGCAGTCTGGAGGTCCACAACAACCTGGAGTAGCGCCCCTGGCCCTCCTCTCCAGGAGGAACCGGGGACCCCACACCCGAATCCAACAGGTGTAGCAGACCCGACAAGAAAAAACGTGCGAGAGTCCCCTGAGGAAGGGAGAGGACTCGAAGACACGGAGGGGCTGGCTCTCGAATTCCAAGCGTAGACCCTCCCAAATGGTCGAGAGGATCCAAGGGCACAAGGAGATTGCTTGCCACTGTGGCAAAACGCAGGAGCCGCCCGCAATGGGGAAGGCGGCCTTGTTTAGGGGCGGCTGGTGATGCCGCTGCTGGGGGAGCAAGATATTACGGGTCTTGTCCCCGTACTGGAATGCCCAGCAACCAGACTTTCCCTTCCCTTTAGACTGGGAGGGATGGCTGCGCTCAGGCCAAAAGGACTGCCTCCGAAAGGGCTCCTGTTCCGGGAGACACATTTTCCGGTCTGACACCTTTTCCAGGATGTCATCCAATGCCCTTTGAAAGGGGAGGCCACACAGCTAGAGCTTAGACGTGACCTCCTCATTCCACATTGTAAGCCACACTGCCCCGCGAGCTGTGTTAGCCAACACTGCGCACCTGGCGCCAACGCGGAACGACTCAGCAGAGGTATCGGCCAGGAAGCCCGTAGCACGTCTCAGAAGTGGAATGGAGTCCAAAGCTCCTCCCTGGGAGTACCCTGCAGGATGAATTATCCCAGCTGGGTGAGCCACTTAAAGAGAGACCTGCTCACATGTAGAGGAAATTTTAAAGACATAGCTGCCGCCTCCCAGGATTATTTGAGGACACTCTCCATTTTACGAACGAGGGGGTCCTTCAACCAGGAGGAATCTTCAAAAGGCAACGTGTTCTTATATGCTAAGCTTCCCAAATGGAATACTGCCATAGACCTTCATGTTAGAAGTCCCATTGAGTTTATAGAGACTTCCATAGAGATTCCCATTGGTTCTCTCATGAGGTCTCCCATCCAGCCCGTGACTGGGGCTCCTGCTGCTTAGCTTCAACAGTGTGTCAAGGGCATGCACAATGGGTTTACAATGGCAGCTGATTGCTACCCTGGCCACCTGGATGTCCACCTTCGGGACCTCCCAGACAAAGTCATCACCCTCCAATCCACTCAGATGGGGTGAGCCGCTTAGCCTTCAGGCCTCTGAACATTTAGTCCTGCACAGAAGAAGGGGATTCCACCACCTCTACTCCCATGGTACAATGGACAGTGTCCACCAATGCACCCATGGACTCCATGGAAAAATAGTGTCCAGATTCTCGTGTCTGGACAGAGGCAACAGCGGCAATATCCTCGCCGTCCTCTCTCTGGCCAGCCTCCATGAGATCCACAGAGTCACAATCCTGGAGCTTCCTCTCTTACGGAGGGAAGGCCCGGAAGCTGCAGCAAAACCCCGCAGTGCCAAGATAGAAGCCTGCACCTCTTCCCTAATGGATTGGAGCTCCTCAAGCAAGGATGGGGAGTCCATCCTGACAACCCTGTCAGTCATGGCCGACACCTTATTGTAGGAAGAGGGAAATTTTGTGCCGCAACCACATTATTGCTTCCTTTCACAGACGGCCCTCGTCTCCCTATAGACAAAAAGGGAAGAGAAGGGGGTCCCAGTGTGAGTGCAGGGCCTAAATAACTCTACCCCTTGTGACCACCCCCAGAAACACTTACATGAGCTGGGGGAACGCTGGGCTCTGCAGAAGCAGAGGTGGAAGCCTATCACCCTCCATGTTTCAGGGATCTTACCTGGGTGTAGCTTCCGGCGGGTACTTTTCTAGAAGTACCGTGCCCCCAACGAGGAACACCTGTTCCCTCCCTCCTCCTGGTCACTGGCCGTGGGCAGTAGCGCGCGAAAGTCCTGCTGGGTTCCCTGGAGCCACGCCCAGCCTGCCACAGCCCGTACAGGAGCCGCCGCCCCGAAACCGGAAGTGCCATCCCGGAACCGGAAGTGCCTCCGCTGCACCTCT
This sequence comes from Allobates femoralis, assembly GCA_033576535.1. NCBI lineage: Eukaryota > Metazoa > Chordata > Amphibia > Anura > Aromobatidae > Allobates > Allobates femoralis. The sequence goes on along the minus strand of JARQOC010000005.1, from coordinate 75,569,096 downwards.
GATGCATGCCCCAGGGACCGCAGCTGGAGGAGGGAGACGCCGGAGAGCTGAATAGGCCTCCGGCGTTGCAATACACGGCCTGCTTTGCCCCGTAGGACGCAGGAAGGCCGGATGGTCCCACCATGGGAGCCCCGAGAAGGAGGAGGAGGCTGCCCCCGACGTCCATCCCTGGCCCGGCTGTAAGTACACCCCAATGCTGCCTCTGCCGGCCTGACAGCACTGGAACCTCTCCATGCCCCAAGGGGGACAGGAAGACACTGGAGTACGGAGGAAGGGGAGGGGCTTTTAACCTCTCTGTGTTCCTGTCCCCCAATAGGGCGTGGACGACATCCTCCAATGCTGTCGTGGAAGGCGAATGGAGAAAAAATTATTTTTAATGTTAAATAGGGTCCGTCTTATAATGCCAGTGTCCGTCTAACAAATCATATAGCGTATATGTCCCACATAGCCCCCTCATCCTGGTACATGGTCCCTCATCCTAGAATTAGCCCCCTTAATCTGGATATGGCACCCTTATATGGGATATAGCCCCCTTGTGCTGGCACACGTCCCCCATAGCTGGCACACGTCCCCCATAGCTGGCACACGTCCCCCATAGCTGGCACACGTCCCCCCAGTGGCGTAACTTCAGGCCCAGGGGCGCCGGTGCAAAAGCTCCAATGGGGCCCCCAATAATTGCAAATCTTTAGTAGTATTAGTCGTTTTCTATAGGCCAAAGGGACTTTTGGGGCCCCCCTAGGCTGCAGGGCCCGGGCGGGTGCGATCGCAACCCCTGCACCTATTGTAGTTACACCCCTGCGTCCCCTATTGCAGGCGCACGTCCCCCATTGCAGGCACACGTCCCCCATAGCAGGCACACGTCCCCCACTGCAGGCACACGTCCCCCACTGCAGGCACACGTCCCCCACTGCAGGCACACGTCCCCCACTGCAGGCACACGTCCCCCACTGCAGGCACACGTCCCCCACTGCAGGCACACGTCCCCCACTGCAGGCACACGTCCCCCACTGCAGGCACACGTCCCCCACTGCAGGCACACGTCCCCCACTGCAGGCACACGTCCCCCACTGCAGGCACACGTCCCCCACTGCAGGCACACGTCCCCCACTGCAGGCACACGTCCCCCACTGCAGGCACACGTCCCCCACTGCAGGCACACGTCCCCTATTGATGGACCCCCCACTTAATACACCCACCCCCTCAATATGCTTCCCCCACGTAATATGCTGTTCCCGCCCCCCCCCCCCCCCCCCTCCATTAGAAAGATGGTCCCTTGCCCTGCACTCCCCCATCATTAATGCGCCCCCACGCTGGCCGGCAGCAGAAAGAATAAAAAAAACCTCTCTCACCCTCCGGCGCTAAGCTCAGCCCCGCTCCAGCCCCGGACACGCTCCAGAGCTGCCCCCCCAGCCTCCGCTGCCTCCACATATTCGGATTATAAGACGCACCCCCCACTTTCTCCCAAAATTTGGGGGAACAAAAGTGCGTCTTATAATCCGAAAAATACGGTAATTATGGCCACTTGTTTTTCTTTACTTAGCTGCTTTTTTCTTGTCATAATACAAATTCTAACAGTCTATTCAGTAGAACTATCACAGCTGTGTATCCACCAAATGTCTGCACAACACAACTGATGGTCCCAACCCCATTTATAAGGCAAGAAATCCCACTTATTAAACCTGACAGGGCACACATGTGAAGTGAAAACCATTTCCGGTGACTACCTCTTGAAGCTCATCAAGAGAATGCCAAGAGTGTGCAAAGCAGTAATCAAAGCAAAAGGTGGCTACTTTGAAGAACCTTGAATATAAGACCTATTTTCAGTTGTTTCACACTTTTTTGTTAAGTATATAATTCCACATGTGTTAATTCATAGTTTTGATGCCTTCAGTGTGAATCTACAATTTTCATAGACATGAAAATAAAGAAAACTCTTTGAATGAGAAGGTGTGTCCAAACCTTTGGTCTGTACTGTACATGGCAGGCTGCTGTCAAAACAGCTCCCCTCCTCTGACAGCTCTCCGCACTCTGAAGCTTCTCCAGCAGACCTCCTGCACTGCCATACACAGCGGCTTCTTATACCACAAATGCTAAGGTGGGCTGTGCTGCGGATTCACCAGGGATTTCAGCACAAACTTTGAGGCCTCATTCAGACATCTGTTCTTCACTTATATATTATATTCTCATTTTAATGGCACACAAATCCATTATAATTTATGGAACTGATCATATGTCCATGCTTTTTTTTTGTTTTAGGTTTTTTTTTTTGCAGATTGTGTGTTAACAACAAAAATTATTTTAATTTTTTTTATCACAGGTAACAATTTCCTGTACAAGTCTATGAGTCTGTGAAAAATCACCGACAGCGCACATTGCCATCTGTGAACGGCGCGCTGATAACATTGCAATTGGCAGGAAAAATGAAAATGACTGAAGATTATCAATTCTCTTAGTTATGGAATGACGAGGATAAAATTAAACATCAGGTGTCGGATGTGCAGTCAGGTAGAAAGGGCAAAAACTCCAGTCTCCAGCTCTACTGCCTGTAATGTGTTTACTGCGCTGCAGATGAAAATCATTCACCACCACCACTGGTTTGTGCCGATATGGAGGTTAAAATCCCAATCCACATGCAGCACAGAGCGGTGACTGAGACCGCGCACCAACCCTGTGACTGGAAGCTAAATGCTGCCATAGGGAATACAGTTCATTTCATCTCGGCAGCAGGGCTTTAAGTGCTAACAGTGGGCAGGTTCAGACCGCTATTACCCTGCAGATCCACCCCATATCTGAAGGTTAAGATTGCTTTTCTGCAGGATGGGTTTCCTTTAAATGACCGCCAATCTGCAAATATTTGTCGATCTGCAGCAATTTAATGCCGCAATGTTGGATAATGTAAATACATATTAAAAGCAATGTTCCTTTTCAGTAAACATTACAATAAACTGCAGTCGGGGAACAAAGAAACAAACCGCATTGTACTCACCATCCCTGGGTCCAACAAGCAGAGTCTCCGGCCGCCCTCCTAATGTCTGGCATTCATTGGTAGTGGAAAGGACATCATGACGACAGCAAGTCAATCAATTAGTGAGCCCAGGAGCTCTGTGACTGTAGCCAAATCTCCCCCTTGAATTAACTAATTGGCTGCCGCATAGTCGACGTGACGTCAGAGCTGCAGCCAATGCCAGACACCGGGAGCAGCGACAGAGACACCAGTGGAGTCAAGGATGGAAAGTACAATGTGGATTGTTATTTTTTTAATCAAGTTGCAACAAGGGCTAAGCATTATTTTAAAGAGAACAAATACTTTAAGATCAGCTCGGACCTTGATGTGGTCATAAGTAGAGATGAGCAGACCCATGGAAATTCGGGATCTGCGGGTTCAGCCAGACTTAAGATAAAGAAGATAAAGTTCCAATCTGGACCTTAACCTCACTGGGTGTCACTGATTGGCCCGCTCTGCTCTCCACCCACATACAGCCGGCCATAAACAAAGCACTTCTAAGGCTGGTTTCACACTACGATTTGTCTAAATCCGATGCTGTCCGATGAAAATCGGACAGCATCGGATCCGAATTTGGCCCCATGCAGCCCTATGGGCATCGGACCGAATCGGATGTGCACTAAATGCCATCCGATTTGGTCCGATCCGAGTCTGTCCGATTTTATTATCGGTGCAAAAATCGGAGCCTGCACCGATTTTTGCACCGAAAATAAAATCTGACAGACTCGGATCGGACCAAATCGGATGGCATTTAGTGCACATCCGATCTGACCCGAGCCCTATAACATGGGGCCCTATGGAGAAGGGTCGGAGGAAACATCTATGTCTCCTCGGACCCGATGTTAGTGTACTGAGCATGCTCAGTACATGCTCAGTACACTAAACCTATTGTGTGCCGCCTAATTTAACTTCTGCAATGTATATACATACATTGCAGAAGTTAAATATAAGTTAAATCAAGTGTTTAAAAATAAAAAATCATTATTCTCACCTTCCAGCGCTCCCTCGGCGTCTCCAGCTGCAGCCGCTCGGTAACAGGACCTGTGATGATGTCAGAACCCGATCAGCTGATCGGGTCACATGACCGGTTACCGCGGTAACCGCTGACGCTTTTGACGTCATCACAGGTCCTGCACACCCAATCAGCTGCAGCTGGAGACGCCGAGGGAGCGCTGGAAGGTGAGAATAAACATTTGTTATGTTGGGGGGACAGGAGGGGGCACATGAGGGGGGGACAGGAGGGGGGCACATGAGGGGGGGACAGGAGGGGGGCACATGAGGAGGGAACATGAGGGGGGCACATGAGGAAGCGGACAGGAGGGGGGCACATGAGGAGCGGACAGGAGGGGGGGCACATGAGAGGGCACAGGAGGGGCGGGGCACACATGAGAGGGCACAGGAGGGGGGCACATGAGGAGGGCACAGGAGGGGGGCACATGAGGAGCGGACAGGAGGGGGGCACATGAGGAGCGGACAGGAGGGGGGCACATGAGGAGCGGACAGGAGGGGGGCACATGAGGAGCGGACAGGAGGGGGGCACATGAGGAGCGGACAGGAGGGGGGCACATGAGGAGCGGACAGGAGGGGGGCACATGAGGAGCGGACAGCAGGGGGGCACATGAGGAAGCGGACAGGAGGGGGGCACATGAGGAGCGGACAGGAGGGGGGGACATGAGAGGGCACAGGAGGGGGGCACATGAGAGGGCACAGGAGGGGGGCACATGAGAGGGCACAGGAGGGGGGCACATGAGGAGCGGACAGGAGGGGGGCACATGAGGAGCGGACAGGAGGGGGGCACATGAGGAGCGGACAGGAGGGGGGCACATGAGGAGCGGACAGGAGGGGGGCACATGAGAGGGCACAGGAGGGGGGCACATGAGAGGAACAGCAGGGACAGTAGGGAGAGAGTAGGGGGACACTAGGGCAAAACAGGGGGGCTGCAGGGAGGCAGCAAGATGACAGGAGGGAGAGGAGGGGGAGCTATGTGACAGCCCAAACTGATCCTGCAAAAAGTAGGATTCGGATGCCTATTTGGCATCCGATTGCAGAGATCAGTTTGGATCCGATGCTGTCCGATTTATATTGGACAGCATCGGATTTAAAGAAATCGTAATGTGAAAGTAGCCTAAGGGAGGTTTTAGCGTTTCTTTCTTTTGTACACACTACAACCAATAATGCTGATTTTACCCCCAGTGCGGCCAAACACTGCAAGCAGTTCGCAGTGGGGCAAGCGCAGAGTGGACCCGAGCACAGAGTGGACCCGAGCACAGAGTGGACCCGAGCACAGAGTGGACCCGAGCAGAGTGGACCCGAGCAGAGTGGACCCGAGCACAGTATTGCTCGCTCCAGTGGTTTACATACATAAAGCAACCAAATTTGAACACTGATTTTTTTTTTTTTACCTGTAAAGTCTGTGTTCAGCATGAAAACCCAAACTTTACAATTTGTTCCACTTGTCTCTAATCATAAGTCATCTTACAAATGTTCAGATGAAAGATAGGGAGTAAGGGCTCGGACACACTGGCGAGTAAAAATTGCATTGCAGTCAGACCAATGTTATTCAATGTCCGAGAACACCTTTCCGAGTGTCAGATGTTTTTTTCTCATCCGATTTAAGGATGACGAGTCAGTCACAACATGCTGCGATTGTACGCGAGTGTCAGACGAGACTCGCCAACGCAAGTCTATGGGTCTGACAAAAAAAAAAAAAAACATACATCGGACCGCACATGGACCATCAGAGTCGGATGCGATTTTTAATTGATACATCATCATTCTGTAGGTCAGACAACTGTAAAAATTGCTCCTGTAAATGATTATACAGTAACTAACTGCAGAGTAAAAAAACGGATTACACTCGGACAGCACACGGAAGCCATACTGACCAAAAGTCAGATGACACTCGTCTGACTCTCGGAGCCGTCAATCGGACTGTTTTTGCACTCGCCAGTGTGTTTCCAGCCTAAGGCTGTGCGCACACGTTACAGGTTTTGTTTTGTGTTTTAGTTAATAGGCTCGTATGTACACATTCTCCGCACACCACTGAATAATAGGCTCGTCTTACATAAAAGCAAGATGGATACATACACAAGCCTCAGATCAATACTAAGGAATCTACATACTGCACGAGAGTAAGATGACAACACCATTAACAGTGATAGGCGCAGAAAGCAGCGCTGATTACTTGGACGCATCTATCCTACACTTGAGCAGAAGTGTTAATCCTATTTTCTGAGCGCTTCCCATGTGAGAAAATGGTTTCGGGTTGTTTTCCACAATTCAATACTTCTGAGTGATCTGTTATTGGAACGTGCATTCTTCTCCCTTCCAAAATCTTTTTAGCACGTAGGTTTGGAGGGGGATTAACGCTGTGTATTAAAACACAGATGCGGAGTAATTTATTATTCCTGGAGCAAACAAAGAATTTAAAGCTTCAAGAGCAGAAACCCCTAAGTGTATGTGAAAACAATTAATATTAATATAGCACATTAATAATTTACATCTACCCAAGAGCTGGAGGAAAAGAGCAACTAAAGCGGAATGAATTAAATATTAGCCATTTAAATGTAACGCTATACGCAAGACGCAATATAATCCAGTGCAGGCGGCTAAATATGATGAATGTTATTAGATTATGCAAAGTCAACAGGAACAACGTTCAGCCGCCCAGGTGATCATTCCACCTCCAGCGATCAGCACCCGCCTGCAGGAATATCCAAGAACTGCCGGGTGTCTATAGTGTGCAAAGACTCAATTAGGATTCAGCCATCATTGTCAGCACATAAGGATGTCATGCTTTCGCCTGGAGGATTTGCTGATGGGAAACGCTCAAGCAGCAGGATTCACTGTACGTGGGCGGCAAGAGGGAACTAGTACCGAGCTCTCTACGATGGATAAACGCTGACGTACTGCAGCAGAGCGAGTGTCTAGTGTTTATTTATAACAGATGGGCGGCCAACGAGGATCTGTTCCGTAACAACTTTGTTAAGAGAGCTTATGACACATGCTATTAAGGGCAGTTTAAGAAATGATAGCTGCTCCAAATAAAAACATGACGATAGGTGAAATGATGGCATGTTAGTTAAAGGGATCCGATACCTCCTATTAGGGCGTGATCTTATGACGAAGAGTGCCCGCCCAAGGAGCTAAAGAATATAGCCCCTGCTAATTAACATCGCTAATGAGTAAGTTATAAAACATTTTTATGCACTTTCACAGGATGCTTTTTTGAGACAAAAGGAGTGTGAGATTAGTGATAATATGCTGCAGGGACCTGTTTTCCTAGCTTATGAGGCGTTTTGGAGGTGACAGGATCCCTTTAAGATGGGAAGGAAACCTGTGCCATCATATAGTATACCCACGCTTAAAGGAGATATGTCACCAGATTTCACAATATAAATGGCACACATTATTCAAACACATCTTTCAGACCTGATGAGGCTGGTGTACTTACTGCAAAAATCCAAGTCAAATAGTTAGCAGTGAGTCAGTAAGCCAAACCTCCGACTCCTCAATTCCCTTAAACGACTCCCACATATATTGCTTATATTTAAGTGATAATTTATTGTAGTACAATGTGAACATCAGACAATTATTTTTATGATACAATAATCAAGATATTTAGATAGAACATAAAATATATTTATTGGAATACAACTTTAGAACACAAACAACTGTAATAAATTGTAAATATGCAATACTCTGAGTAGTAAGTTGCAAAAATCAGTTTTCAACAAAAACATACTAAACAACACTTGTGCAGTCTATGAATTTGATGAATTTGTTCTAAGAAATAGAATCGCCTCGATCAGATCCTCCTTCATAGAAGACCTCAAATCTGACCTAATAATTTTAAGGCTAGAGAACAACCCTCTCTACACTAACTTGGGTTAGAGGCAAAGCCATAACCACATGGGCAACATCTCTAACAATCTCAGGGTATTAAGGAATTGTCTCATCAACAATATATTTTGGTTGAATTTTTCTCATTTCTTTAAGAGAAAGTGAAAAATGTTGCTGAAATATGGTCAATCTGCAGCTATAGATGACAGTGTGAAATCTTTTTCCTTGCGGCAATGCTTTGCCTGCTCCATGTCATCCAAATACTTGTCAAAGTTAAACTCCTCATCTGATGAGGATGAAGATATGGCAGCAGTAGCACTGTCAGGACCCAAGTCCTCTTGCACCTGGCAGTCCTGTAAGTTACGGTACTTATCCTAACTGCTACCTCAGTCAGAGCTTCTTTTCCTTTAGTAAGCTGTTGATCATCAAGCAGTATATGGATGACTTGGGTCCACATAAACAGCTGCCAGAAGAATTATATTTTCCAACAGCTGTCTCTCTATCCATTTCATTGAAGCAGCAATGCCATCTGCAATTAAACCTCCTCTTTGGGACAGACAAAATAGCAAGTTCTTCCACTCCCTTATCCTTTATGAAAATGCCAGGAGTTAAATCCTAAATCCTCAGCTTCTAATTTTTTAGTCACGGTAAATGGTGATTAAGCAATTACTTCAATTCATCCACCTATGTCCAATGACCTTCAGTTAGGGTTACCTGAGGGTTCGCCATATCTACAACAGTTTTAGTTCAAGCAATCCCTCAACCAGTAAAGAAGTGCTGCCCCACCGAGTGGCTTGATCAACAATTGCCCCTTTCCCAGGGGCAAAGATGGAATCAATTTTAGAGGTTCTGGTGTTAATAACAAATATCCTCACTTTTCCAATCAAATTTCCAGCATGTCTCTCTTGCAGATTATATCTTATTGCCAGCTGCAGCGTGTGCACAACACAGCACATGTAATGAATATGAGAATTTTTTGAAGCAGCTTCAACAAGATCATCTAATTCTAAAGTATCACTTTACTGTTCTTCTGTAGTAATATCTGTTTGGTCCTCACTAACATCATGAACATCATTGTGGCCTTTCATCTCAAACATACTGAATTCTAAATTTTCTTCTAGCTGTTGTTCATCTTCATTACTCTCATTAGTTTAAAGGGAACCTGTCAGCTCGTTCTTTATGCTATCACTCCCTGTCCCTTGCTAGTTGATCCCTAACCATCCCTCTCTAACCTAAAAATGTCCTATAAAGCTTAAGGAAAATGATTTATAACTTAAATGTAGTCTTCATCCGGAGACTGGAAAAGCAGGCTCCGGGGCTCCATCCGCCTCCCTCGCTGGCTCCTATCACGCCCCACTGGGCGTCCTCATTCCTTGTGCTGTACCACCTCTTTTTGAAATTCCCGACTCCTTTGCTACTATGATGTGCCGGGCCGGAGTCTATCCAGCCTGATGCATTGTGGGGCCTTATGACGTGTACAACCCAGCTTCAACATGCAAATTGCACATGCTCCGGGCCGAACACGTGATCAGCGAGGATCAAAGAAACACTGCCTTTTTCTGATTTTTCTTCGGCACCATTGTTTACAAATGGAGTGTGGATCCTGCTGCAGCCATACCATACCATTGTACCGGTTGTGGGTCACACAACCGCCTCAGGTGAGCAGCAACAATCATTTGTACAGCATAAGGTTATAAGGATAAAACCCTATTGCGCTTTCTCCCCTCTTTTATAGTGTATATTAACCCAAGAATATGTCATCAATGTCTGTTCGGAGGGAGTGTGACACCCGGCACCACCACTGATCAGCTGTTCCAGGTGTTGTCGAAACTACTAACTTAAGGAGCCTCACAGCACAGCTCCTTTAACAGAATAGTGGCCTCAGCTGGGTACTGACAGTACCCTATTGATTCGAATGGGGGGCAGCTATGCAGTCTGTTGACGGGGCTGTACTGCTACTCAAGTAAGTAGTTCCGGCAGCATTAGAAACAACTCAATTATAACCCCAACAATCTGACATTGATTATCTTATCCTGAGGATAAGTCAATGTTAAAGTCAGACCCAACCCATTTAAGTTTTTCTCTTTACGGGACGTCTTCAAATCGATGCGTGTAGTTGAAATCTGAAGCAGGAAAAATACACTGTCCCTGAACTGCACTAATGAGCTGAACTTTCCTAAATGAAAACAGTCCACAGAAAATCAATAATAATATTAGAAGAGCTGCACTGCAGTCTTGATTTATATAGTATCAATCATTGATTAATAATGGTGACGGCGGTGATGATGATGAAGATGGTACAAAGACATACATATCTGGAAACGATAAGGTGCACAGGGTTTCTGAAAGGCAGGACCCCTCCAACAGCGGCCGCCATTTAATAATAATACACAAACTTAAACTAGCGCATGCATAATGACAAGTGCCATGCTATTCAATGAAGGCTGTTAAATAAAGTCTCACTTATTCAATACGGACCATGATGAGATAAGAAAATCACATGGTCCATGATGAAGATTGGACTCTAACCAAATCAGGACATCGGGGAGGATCTGCTAAGAAAATTATATTGAGAACTTAAAGAACATTTTGGGGAACAGGGGGGGCGGAAGATAGCCAACTCCTTTAATGAGATCTGTCTGCAAACTTTTAATATGTAATTTGATGGCAGCATGATGTAGAAACAGAGTCTGATTCCAGTAATGTATCACTTAGTTTACTAGCTGCAGTTCTGATAGAATTGAGCTTAGAAGGCTGAGCCCTGTATAATCTGACCGCAACACTGATTGGCAGCTTTCTCTGTACACTGTACATTGACATAAAGCTGCTAATCAATGGTGGGATCAGAGTAGCACAAGGACGCACCGGGCACCTACCTATTCCTGTATTGATAATCTCCTGCTGACAAAACATTGATATTATTGAAACAGCAAATTACAGCCCAGTAATGGACATGACTGGAATCAGAGTATTTGCCCCTATATCAATCTGCTCTAGGAGTACATAGAAAAACCCTTCTGATTCCCATGAACATTTTTACATATGCTGTGTATATATTCTGACCACTGAAGGCCCAGATTCCTTCTAACCCGCATGATTACAGTAAAGAAAACTGAATTAGTCCTTACCGGTAATTCCTTTTCTTGGAGCCTTCCACGACAGCATTGGAGGATGTCGTCCACGCCCTATTGGGGGACAGGAACACAGAGAGGTTAAAAGCCCCTCCCCTTCCTCAGTACTCCAGTGTTTACCAAGATCACCCTTAGCCATGGATTACCTGATACAAACCGGAATCAAACACCAACAAGGGGGGGGGAACTGATGCTGTCGTGGAAGGCTCCAAGAAAAGGAATTACCGGTAAGGACTAATTCAGTTTTCTCCATTCGCCTTCCACGACAGCATTGGAGGAATACCACCGATACTCCTCAGGGTGGGACTATTGCCTGTAGGACTTTCCTACCAAAGGACAGATCCCGACTGAAGGACAGATCTAACCTATAGTGGCGAGAAAAAGTGAGGAGAGGCTACCACGTAGCCGCTCTGCAAATCAGCTCCGATGAAGCTCCAGCCTGCTCCGTCCAGGACGTAGCAGCAGTCCGAGTTGAAGGAGCCTTCAACCCCACCGGAGGAGCAAGGACCGGAGTGACGTAGGCCTCACAGATCACCTTCGTGATCCAGGAAGTGATGGTAGCCTGGGAAGTCTTCTTCCCTGTATTATTCCCAAAAGCCGAACAAACAGGTTCTGATGTAACCTCCAGGAAGCGGTCTCTCGGATAGAGGAGGACAGTCCGACGAACATCCAAGGATTGAAACACGGCCTCAGCCGCATTAGCAGGAGATTGACAAAACGAAGGCAGAACCACTTCCTTGGGACCGATGGAAATCCGACAACTTTCGAACGAAAAGATGAATGCAACCGAAGCGTAATGCGAACAACGGACACCACGAGGCACGGAGCCCGGACAGAGAGTGCAGACACCATGAGGCACGGAGCCCGGACAGAGAGTGCGGACACCACGAGGCACGGAGCCCGGACAGAGAGCGCCTGCAGTTCTCCAACTCTGGGAGCAGAAGTGATGGCCACCAAAAACGCCACCTTGTGAGAGAGAGACGTAAGGGATGCAGCAGACAAGGGTGCAAAGGGACTTCGAGCAAGCCCTTGGAGAACAAGCATCAAGTCCCAGGGAGGGACAGAAGGCCGAATCCGGGGACGCCACCCCAAGCAGAAGTAAAAAACTGCTTGAGCCATGGATGGGAAGCAAGATCCTGGGCAAAAACCGCCCCAAGTGCCGACCTCTGGACTTAAAGAGTGCTCGGCCGAAGCCCCAAATCCAAGCTACGCTGCAAAAATCCAAGAGTTGGGCCACATTAGGATGATGCATGGTCGGGATGGAAGGAGCACACCAGGACAGGAAACGATGCCAGCCCTCCCGTAAATAGCATTTGTCACAAGCTTCCTGCTCTGCTGAAGCGTGTGGATAACTGCCTGGGAGAGACCCTTGATCCTCAGGATCCTGGCCGCAACAGCCAGGCCGCCCGAATGAGCCACTGAGGGCCCGGGTGAAACAGAGGACCCTGGGACAGTAGGTTGAGACTGTGGGCTAACATAATCGGTCCCTCCAGGCCCAGGTCTCGGATGGCGTCGTACCACGCCAGTTTGGGCCCCAGGGGAGCCACCAGGATAGTGTCACCCCCTCCGCCCGAATCCGTTGCAACGTTTTTGGGAAGTAGTGGGATTGGAGGAAATGCATACACCAACCGGAAGTCCCAGGGATGGGCAAAAGCGTCCAGCCCCCGAGGATGGTCCGACCGCGTCAGGGAGAAAAAGGTTGGCACCTTTGTATTCGAGCCCGAAGCGAACAGGTCGATCGAAAGGACACCCCACCTGTCCGTAAGAGAGCGAAATACTTCCGGATGGAGGCACCATTCTCCTGGGTGGACCTCCGTGCGGCTCAAGAATCTGCCTGTACATCGACCATTCCCTTCAGATGTACTGCCGAGGAGGAGAGAAGATGGCGTACTGCCCACAAAAAGAAGTCTTGCCAGCCCCTGCAAGTGTAAGCCACGAGTACCGCCTTGGTACCGCAAGAAAGCAACCGTAGTCACGTTGTCTTGACAGGACCTTGACATGATGACCCCGGAGAACGTGAGCTGCAGCAAGAAGCGCTTCCTCCACTGCCAGAAGTTTGAAGACTGGCGACTGACCGAGCGACTCCAAATCCCCTGGAAGGGTGTGCGAACTACCATCGTACCCCAACCGGAACCGCTGGCATCAGTGGGAACAGAGGTCACAGGAAGGTGTCTGGGATTCATCCCCAGGAAAGCGAGGTTACCACCCGCCCCGGGGTCCGGACCCGCGAGTTTAAGGAATCCTGACGTCTGTCCCAAGAACTCAGTATGTGTTCCTGGAGCAGTCGGGAAGGAGCCTGAGCCCATGTTACTGACTGAATGCAGGCCGACATGGCCCCTAACAGGGACATTGCTTCCCGCAAGGAGGTCGACCCCTTGCCCGGAAGCGGGTCAGATTCACGCGGCGCAAAAGCGGATATGCCGCAGGAAGAAACGAGGTCTGTCTGGAGGAGGCCAGCAAGACCCCCAAAATTTGACGTCGGGTTGCAGGCACCCGTTCCGATTTTTGAAGATTGGGTACCCATCCCAGGGACTGAAGAATCTCCAATGTGTTGGAGACCTTTGTGCGCAGAAGCACTGCCGAAGGAGCTACCACCAACATGTCGTCTAAATAGGGAAGCACACATATCCCCTGGGTCTGGATGAATGTGATCGCTTCCCCCATGAGTTTGGTAACCTCTGGGGCCGACGAAATCCCAAAGGGCCGCACATTAAGCAAAGAATGGACCGTCCCGCCTTCCCCGGAGATCGTGAATCGCAGAAAGCGCTTGTGGGACGGGTGAATGGGGACATGAGAATACGCGTTCTGGAGGTCCACAATAACCTGGAGTAGCGCCCCTGGCCCTCCTCTCCAGGAGGAACTGGGGACCCCACACCCGAATCCAACAGGTGTCGCAGACCCGACAAGAAATACTGTGCGAGAGTCTCCCTGAGGAAGGGAGAGGACTCGAAGACATGGAGGAGCTGGCTCTCGAATTCCAAGCGTAGACCCTCCCAAATGGTCGAGAGGATCCAAGGGCACAAGGAGATTGCTTGCCACTGTGGCAGAAACCGCAGGAACCGCCCCGCAATGGGGAAGGCGGCCTTGTTTAGGGGCGGCTGGTGATGCCGCTGCTGGGGGAGCAAGATATTACGGGTCTTGTCCCCGTACTGGAATGCCCAGCGACCAGACTTACCCTTCCCTTTAGACTGGGAGGGTTGGCTGCGCTCAGGCCAAAAGGACTGCCTCCGAAAGGGCTCCTGTTCCGGGAGACACATTTTCTGGTCTGACACCTTTTCCAGGATGTCATCCAATGCCCTTTGCAAGGGGAGGCCACACAGCTGGAGCTTTGACGTGACCTCCCCATTCCACATCGTAAGCCACACTGCCCTGCGAGCTGTGTTAGCCAACACTGCGCACCTGGCGCCAACGCGGAACGACTCAGCAGAGGCATCAGCCCGTAGCACGTCTCAGAAGTGGAATGGAGTCAAAAGCTCCTCCCTGGGAGTACCCTGCAGGAGGAATTCTCCCAGCTCGGTGAGCCACTTAAAGACAGACCTGCTCACATGTAGAGGAAATGTTCACATTTAAAGACATAGCTGCCGCCTCCCAGGATTTATTGAGGACACTCTCCATTTTACAAACGAGGGGGTCCTTCAACCGGGAGGAATATTCAAAAGGCAACGCGGTCTTATATGCTAAGCTTCCCAAATGGAATACTGCCATAGACCTTCATGTTAGAAGTCCCATTGACTTTATAGAGACTTCCATAGAGATTTCCATTGGGTCTCTCTTAACAGTGTCAAGGGCATGCACAATGGGTTTACAATGACAGCTGATTGCTACCCTGGCCACCTGGATGTCCACCTTCGGGACCTCCCAGACAAAGTCATCACCCTCCAATCCACTCGGATGGGGTGAGCCGCTTAGCCTTCAGGCCTCTGAACATTCAGTCCTGCACAGAAGAAGGGGTTTCCACCACCTCTACTCCCATGGTACAATGGACAGTGTCCACCAATGCACCCATGGACTCCGTGGAAAAATAGTAGTGTCCAGATTCTCGTGTCTGGACAGAGGCAACAGCGGCAATATCCTCGCCGTCCTCTAAAGCTGAGCTCTGGCCAGCCTCCATGAGATCCACAGAGTTACAATCCTGGAGCTTCCTCTCTTACAGAGGGGAAGGCCCGGAAGCTGCAGCAAAACCCTGCAGTGCCGAGATACAAGCCTGCACCTCTTCCCTAATGGATTGGAGCTCCTCCAGCAGGGATGGGAGTCCATCCTGACAACCCTGTCAGTCATGGCCGACACCTTGTTGTAGGAAGAGGGAATTTTTTGCCGCAGCCACATTATTGCTCCTTTCCACAGACGGCCCTCGTCTCCCTATAGACAAAAAGGGAAGAGAAGGGGTCCCAGTGTGAGTGCAGGGCCTAAATAACTCGACCCCTTGTGACCACCCCCAGAAACACTTACATGAGCTGGGGGAACGCTGGGCTCTGCAGAAGCAGAGGTGGAAGCCTATCACCCTCCATGTTTCAGGGATCAGCCTTACCTGGGTGTAGCTTCCGGCGGGTACTTATCCAGAAGTACCGTGCCCCCAACGAGGAACTCCTGTTCCCTCCCCCTCCTGGTCACCGGCCGCGGGCAGTAGCGCGCGAAAGTCCTGCTGGGTTCCCTGGAGCCGCGCCCAGCCTGCCACAGCCCTTACAGGAGCCGTCGCCCGAAACCGGAAGTGCCATCCCGGAACCGGAAGTGCCACACCCGAAACCGGAAGTGCCTCCGCGGCACCTCTGATGCATGCCCCAGGGACCGCAGCTGGAGGAGGGAGACGCCGGAGAGCTGAACAGGCCTCCGGCGTTGCAATACACGGCCTGCTTTGCCCCGTAGGACGCAGGAAGGCCGGATGGTCCCACCACGGGAGCCCCGAGAAGGAGGAGGAGGCCGCCCCCGACGTCCATCCCTGGCCCGGCTGTAAGTACACCCCAATGCTGCCTCTGCCGGCCTGACAGCACTGGAACCTCTCCATGCCCCAAGGGGGACAGGAAGACACTGGAGTACTGAGGAAGGGGAGGGGCTTTTAACCTCTCTGTGTTCCTGTCCCCCAATAGGGCGTGGACGACATCCTCCAATGCTGTCGTGGAAGGCGAATGGAGAAATGCTTCTTTGCAGCAGCAGAGGTAGATAGGCATTGTTACGCTATACAGACTCCATGGCGCAGAGCCCGGTCTTCATGGTTAGTATGATGCAGTCACCTCGCTGCAGTTTTGAACGTGGAGGAGGAACTGAGGACTACGAAGTTCTGTTCTAAGGATGGTGAGGTTCCCAGGGATCACATATTCACCACTTACCAGGTGGGCAGGTTCAGTAATATATGTGCTCTTAAGGGGATACTCTTTCAAGTGGACATGAGAAGACTGTCAGCTAAACGACTCCCCGAACTGCACTCTAGTTGCTGCCAAGCTTGTCTGGGGATACTAATTGTAATGTAAATAATAAATCCAGAAAGACTGATGAGATGTTAATGGGAGACACTGGGGATGCTCTGCTGGTCACTTTAGATAAGAACTATTAAAGAATTTTACTGATGTGGCCCTCATGATCTACAGTAGAATATGCCTGGACGTCACCATCAATGCAACTCCATTCAGAAATGAAAAAAAATAATAATTTAATAAAACTAAAAATTTAATAATTTATATATGTTCCCTGGGAAAAAAAACAAGATGTGTGTATGTCCACTATGATACTAAACCAGAGATCCGAGCAGCCAGAGCCGAATTTAGTTATGGTCCGCAGATCAGATGCAATTCACGTTACATGTGCTGGTACCTGAGGGATATTTACCAGGCACATTCTTCATATTTATTAAGAAATAATAGTTTAAGAAGGAAGCAGCTCCCTGGAGGGACAGTGTTCCCCCAAGACCCGCGCTGTGGCGAGCTACAGCATGTAATACCAATAGGTAACAGAGGAGGGCGACGGTGAAGCCATTACATGGTGCTGTGCCCGGGCAGCACATATGTGGACAGGCTCACACATTATAACAGGTACACAATGCCAAATCTCATAAAAAGCTCCACACTAAAAGCCTCGCACATGTAATGCAGACGGTCCCCCGCGTCCCCTCACTCAGAACTCATTAATCACACTACACCAAGCCACACTCAAAGAGAAATGGGAAAGCTTGTTTTAATTGAAATGTGGTGGTTGGAGCTGAGGCTTTATTAATAGATTTACAATGATGCATATTCTGCCTTTTCAGCTATTTTTACCTCCGAGGAAGTTTGCACCACGATGTAGTGATTGATCACAAAGTACAGAGAGTCCGAGGTCATTCCAAATTTAGGCACAATCTGTCAACTGGAAACTACCCGAAAATGTCGCTGTATAAAAGCATTCATCATATCTTACTACAGGCTGTATTATGGTATATGTGCCCACAGGACATTATTCCAGTAGTCCTGAATGCAGCAAAACCGGTACTGGTTGCATGGATCCTAGAGTCCTTGCCAGGAGATTTGCTGTGTTCAGGTTCAGTGTTTTTATTGCGTTTTTTGCACGTTTTCGCCATTGTCTGCAGTAAAAATAGAACATGATCAATCTTTCCCATCCGCAGCAAAACCGGAGGTATTTGACCGTAGTTGACACTTGCAAAACCAATGTGTGGGCACAGCGTTTCTGTGATACACATTGGTTTTGCTGGGAAGCCCAACCACAGGAACAAATGACCAAACATTAACATAAAACAAGGTTAAACTGCATGTGGAAAACGCAGGAAAAACTTCCTGTGGGCACATAGTCTAAGGCTGGTGTCACACTGCAGTTTTTTCCCCTGATCAGTGTCCATCCAGTTTGAATTAGCACTCATGGCTATAATAATTGATCTAATCACAGAACTTAGAAGTTGAACAATAAAAATGTATTTTGATTTGATATACACTCAGAAAAAATAAAAAGATTAAAAAAAGATTAAATGAACATTATAAAATTTAAATAAAGTTAAAATCCATGCAAAATGAAAATCAGGGTAATTCTTTAGGATTCTGTAGATGTGATGGTTTTTCTTTGATCTTTGACTATACTGGTGGCTTGAGGTTCTGTTTTATATGGATTTTAGCAGGAGTAGTCTGGCTGTCCCGTGCTCGTATTGTGAGGATAGTAGATGCGGTCCTTAGGGTGCTGTTGGATGTTGCTGTTTTTAGTGAAGCTGGAAGCACCGCTAAGCAGAGCAGCGGTACCGACACCCGACGGCGTCTCCCACCACAGACCCGGGAGACACATCCAGCCTGGCGGCGCCAAGTTAGGAGCATCCGCTCCAAGGACCACACAGGCACCCTGGCAGAACACCAGAAACAGACATCACCTCCATATCTAGGAGGGAGAATCATATTGTTAACACCGTCCTCAACCCAAGAAACACCTCCATAAAACCCACGCATGTATTAACAAGTCCTAAATAGTTTAATCCCCTTGGACACAAAGGGATACAAGCACACTGGAACAAGGAAATATACCTCTGCCTAGCCACTGCCAGGACCACACTACAAGCAGCACCCTTTCTAAGGACCGCATCTACTATCCACACAATATGCGCACAGGACAGCCACACTACTACCGTTAAAATCCGTAACAGTAGAAAAATAAATCAAGATATCCGTATCAAAAAAACCTCAAACCACCCAGTATAGTCCATCTCTCCTGATGTCATCTGCCAGAGCAGTGTCAGGAGGCCCCCATATACATTAGGCTGTGGGCTGCACCCCACTGACTTTAGTCTACTGAGCACTGGGCACTTCAGATCATGGGCTTTGCTCACCTGAATCACCGACACTGGATCTTGGGCATGTTGAGTCTCAAAATCAAGGGTTGTAAACTACAAAGGGGGCTTCCCCAGACAGAGAGACTGAGTACTGTATGTTATATATATATCCACAAAGTCACTGGGTGTAAAACCTAGTTAGGCTGGTTTCACATTTGCTTTTTAGCAATCCATGTGAATGCATGTTAAATCTGCTTCTCCCTGGATACGCATGGACCCCCATGGAATTGTGAAAACGCATGCCCACACAATGTTATTTAAACGGATCCGTCACCAATCTTCAGAGATGGGGATGGGAGGTGCTCGACCTTGTTCTGAGGATTCTCAGTCCTGCAAAACAGATTCCTGCTCACACAAGCACACGCATCCATGTAGTCCTGGATCTGTGCTCCATAGAGCTCCATTTTAATCCCAGACGTATAGCCACGGAGCTGTGTGTTTTTGACACGACAAAAAACTGCAACATTTTGCTTTTTTGTGTCGTAAAAAAATATGCAGACACACGAATCAAGGGAACACGGTGACAACCGGACGCAAGCCCAAGTCCCATCCGTCACCACTGGAAGTCAACGGGGACGAAAACGGATCCGTGCCCATCCATTGTCACATGGATTCACACAGTTTGCAAAATTCGCAAGTGTGAAACCAGCCTTAGTTATTCTCATGTCTTAATACTAACTGTAAAAGAATCAAACAAAAAAAATAAAGATTATAATAAACTGATGAATTGCTGGGATTTATAATGTGCCTTTAATGTGATGTAAATTGTGTAATGGATATATTGCTTTCTCCATTCATTGAAATGTTAGCAGGCAATGCAAGGCCCGCTCTGCGGAATATAAATTGGAGAACGACACTAACAAGCGCACATCCACCACAATGTCCCAGTGTTATGTGTCTCTATGGAGGAAGTTTTCTTCTAAACAAAAGCCACCAGGAGACATGGCACCAGGAGCGGATTTCTGGCCTGTGATGGAAAAAGTCATGTTGGCCAGACAGAGAGTACAACACAATCCGTCCCCGTGTGCAGCGAGAGGACTCCGAGACCTGTGTGTAATTACAGGTTAAGATCATTAATCCAGAAAGAAGAACACAGGGAAAGAACAATTCATGCAACATAATCACCTGCAAATTATCATTAAGAAATTAACATTCCATTTCTAACGACTAATAAATGAGGATTTGTTGCTTTGCTCAAAAATGGTATCGGGAATATTGGTGGAGACTTTGTGATTTTTGTCCTAGATCTGAATTAACAATGAATACATCAATAAAGGGGATTCTGAAACCTGGACAGGAAAGGGTTCTCTACAGTTAGAGCAGTCAGACTGTGCAAGAGGTATTGATGGCAGATACTAGATCAGCATTTACAAAGGGGCTGGAGGCTTTACTCAGAACTGTTGGTATTCTGAGTTATAAATCTAGTGACAGAGAATGTATCATTACTTTTACAATGATATGTTGATGAATTTTGTGAAAGTAGAAGCCGGTATGATGCTGTAAATACAGATTTGTGTCAGCAGGGACCAGACATAGACAAGGACATTTTCTAGGCAATTACAGTATTTTTGGGATATAAAATACACTTTTTTGCAAGAAAAAAAAAACTTGCTAAAAAGTGCAAGAGTCTTGTATCCCAAGTGAGGCTTCCGGTGAGCGAGGAGAAGACAGAGAAAGTGGACTGCCTGAACACAGGACTATTCAGCGGGGCTGTTCTCGCTCCTCCAGCCAGACACTAATCTATAGGACTTGGTCAGGGTAGGAGAAAAAAAGCTTCCAAGGCCAGAGCATCATTTTCTGATAAGATGAAGAACTTTTTAGGTCTTGACTGGACAGTTACATGACTGGATGGAACTTTATGGGGATCTGCCCCCAGGACGTTTTTCCTGCGTTTTCCGACCGCAGTTTACCCTTGGTTTTATGCTAATGTATCGTAATTTGTTCCTGCCTTTGGGTTTCCCAGCAAAACCAATATGTTTCATAGAAACGCTGTGCCCACACACTAGTTTTGCAAGAGTCAAAATCCTCCGGTTTTGCTGCGGATGGAAAAGATTGATCATGTTCTGTCTTTCCTGCGTTTTTGTTGCAGACAATGGCAAAAACGCTGAAAAAACAGCATCAAAAACGCAATTAAAAGGCGCAAAAAACACACTAAAAACGCAGAACCTGAAAATCTCCTGGCAAGGATCCTTGAACCTGTAGCGGTTTTGCTGGAAAAACGTCCTGTGGGCACACACCCTTAAAGGTAATACGGTAGTGTGTACACAGTCTGCAATCGAGCTGTTTGTGTATATACCGTATATACTCGTGTATAAGCCAAGTTTTTCAGCCCAAAAATTGGGCTGAAAAGCTCCCCCTCGGCTTATACACGGGTCAATACGGTATACAGCAGCCCCAGTGGCCCCCAAATGCTGGCACTCGCCCCCCCTCTGTTGTAAGGGCCCCCCGCTGCTTAACTTACCATCCCCGGTCTTCTGCACCGCCGGTCTTCTGTGCTCCGTCCTTCATGCTCCTGTCCGGCTGCATCCGGGATCCCCGGCCGTCGCACGATGACGTCATCGTAACTGCGACGGCCGGGGATCCCGGATGCAGCCGGACGGGAGCATGTAGGACAGAGCACAGAAGACCGGCGGTGCAGAAGTCCGGGGATGGTAAGTTAAGCAGCGGGGGGAAGGGGGCTCACAACAGAGGGGGGGGAGAGTGCCAGCATTTGGGGGCCACTGGGGCTGCTATACACCACTGGGGCTGCTATACACCACTGGGGCTGCTATACACCACTGGGGCTGCTGTATATCACACCACTGGGGCTGCTGTATATCACACCACTGGGGCTGCTGTATACCACTGGGGCTGCTGTATACCACTGGGGCTGCTGTATACCACTGGGGCTGCTG
Organism: Allobates femoralis; assembly: GCA_033576535.1. Taxonomy (NCBI): domain Eukaryota; kingdom Metazoa; phylum Chordata; class Amphibia; order Anura; family Aromobatidae; genus Allobates; species Allobates femoralis. The sequence goes on along the minus strand of JARQOC010000005.1, from coordinate 75,547,430 downwards.
TATACCACTGGGGCTGCTGTATACCACTGGGGCTGCTATATACCACACCACTGGGGCTGCTGTATATACTGCTGGGGAGGCTGCTGTATACTACCACTGGGGAGGCCTGTATACCACACTGCTGGGGGCTGTATACCTGTGCTGGGGTCCACCCTCGGCTTATACACGAGTCAATAGGTTTTCCCAGGTTTTGGGGGCAAAAGTAGGGGGGTCGGCTTATACACAAGTCGGCTTATACACGAGTATATACGGTACGTCACAACTGAGCGTGCATGTACTACAGACAGCACTGTAAATGTGTATACTGTTGTGCACACAGTCTGCAACCGAACTGTGTATACGGCACAACTGAGCGTGCATGTACTGCTGGCAGCACTGTTCATGTGTATACTGTTGTATACATAGTCTGCAATCAAGCTGTTTGTGTATATACATCACAACTGAGCGTGCATGTACTACAGGCAGCACTGTAAATGTGTATACTGTTGTGCAAACAGTCTGCAACCGAACTGTGTATACGGCACAACTGAGCGTGCATGTACTGTTGGCAGCACTGTATATGTGTATACTGTTGTGTATACAGTCTGCAACAGAGCTGTGTATACAGCACAACTAAGCGTACATTTACTGCTGGCAGCACTGTATATGTGTATACTGTTGTGTATAGAGTCTGCAACAGAGCTGTGTATATGGCACAACTAAGCGTACATTTACTGCTGGCAGCACTGTACATGTGTATACTGTTGTGTACACAGTCTGCAACCGAGCTGTGTATACGGCACAACTGAGCGTGCATGTACTGCTGGCAGCACTGTACATGTGTATACAGTCTGCAACCGAGCTGTGTATACGGCACAACTGAGCGTGCATGTACTGCTGGCAGCATTGTACATGTGTCTACAGTCTGCAACCGAGCTGTGTATACGGCACAACTAAGCGTACATGTACCACTGGCAGCACTGTATGTGTGTGAGCTGCAGTATGCATATAATGACCAAGCTGTAAAGCTATATGGGTATAATAAACCAGCAACAATAAATGATCCGGAGATCCTCAGAACCACGCTCTGCAACTCATCTTGAATGCAGTGGAGGTGCCTATGCTCGACCACTCTTCAATTCATTGTCTATGGGACTGCCAGGAAAGCAGAGTACAGCTATAAATGGCAGTCCCCATCAGCAATCAAGAAAAGCAGAGGTGGAGCATACGCACCTTCAATCATTCAAGATGCAATCTGTCATCAGTTTTTTGTTTTATTCGGTTTAGATTAGATGTAGAAAAAATACATCCCACAAAGACACTCATGTGCTAACTCAGCTCTACGGGTGCTATCTGCGCTAGCTCTACGGGTGCTATCTGCGCTAGCTCTACGGGTGCTATCTGCGCTAGCTCTACGGGTGCTATCTGCGCTAGCTCTACGGGTGCTATCTGCGCTAGCTCTACGGGTGCTATCTGCGCTAGCTCTACGGGTACTATCTGCGCTAGCTCTACGGGTGCTATCTGCGCTAGCTCTACGGGTGCTATCTGCGCTAGCTCTACAAGTGCTATCTGCGCTAGCTCTACGGGTGCTATCTGCGCTAGCTCTACGGGTGCTATCTGCGCTAGCTCTACGGGTGCTATCTGCATTAGAGAAAGAGGAGATCTCTCTGTACTTTTAAATCAGACAGAGTAGAAATTCTTGCTGCAATAAATGAATTTTATTTTGATCCGGCATATTTTAGATAAAGTCCAATGCTTTGACCGACGACAATCTTTGTCTAGAACATCTGTGGAAAGAGTTGGGACAAGGTTGGTAGATGCAGGACCTTTACAGGAGAAGACTATTGTCGGTTGCAGCATTGGAGAATAAATATTATACGTTAGGTTAGGACCCAGCGCTACCAGACTTGGCATTTATGACTATAATAACTGATCTAATCTCAGGATTTAGAAGTGGAACAATAAAAATGTATTTTGATTTGATATACGGTAACCTCAGAAAAAAATAAAAGATTAAAAAAAAATTAAATGAACATTATAAAATATAAATAAAGTTAAAATCAATGCAAAATGAAAATCAGGGTACGGTAATTCTTTGGAGGGATTGGTATAGGATTCTGTAGATGTGATGGCTTTTCTTCGATCTTGGACTATACTGGGTGGTTTGAGGTTCTTTTGATACGGATATCTTGATCTATTTTTCTCCTGTTACGGATTTTAACGGTAGTAGTGTGGCTGTCCTGTGCTCATATTGTGTGGATAGTAGATGCGGTCCTTAGAAAGGGTGCTGCTTGTAGTGTGGTCCTGGCAGTGGCTAGGCAGAGGTATATTTCCTTGTTCCAGTGTGCTTGTATCCCTTTGTGTCCAAGGGGATTAAACTATTTAGGACTTGTTAATACATGCGTGGGTTTTATGGAGGTGTTTCTTGGGTTGAGGACGGTGTTAACAATATGATTCTCCCTCCTAGATATGGAGGTGATGTCTGTTTCTGGTGTTCTGCCAGGGTGCCTGTGTGGTCCTTGGAGCGGATGCTCCTAACTTGGCGCCGCCAGGCTGGATGTGTCTCCCGGGTCTGTGGTGGGAGACGCCGTCGGGTGTCGGTACCGCTGCTCTGCTTAGCGGTGCTTCCAGCTTCACTAAAAACAGCAACATCCAACAGCACCCTTTGTAAGGACCGCATCTACTATCCACACAATATGAGCACGGGACAGCCAGACTACTCCTGCTAAAATCCATATAAAACAGAACCTCAAGCCACCAGTATAGTCAAAGATCAAAGAAAAACCATCACATCTACAGAATCCTAAAGAATTACCCTGATTTTCATTTTGCATGGATTTTAACTTTATTTAAATTTTATAATGTTCATTTAATCTTTTTTTAATCTTTTTATTTTTTCTGAGTGTATATCAAATCAAAATACATTTTTATTGTTCAACTTCTAAGTTCTGTGATTAGATCAATTAGTATAGCCATGAGTGCCAATTCTAGTAGCGCTGGGTCCTAACCTGACATATACTGATACCATATAACTTTATTTAAGGAGGTTTTTACACAGAACCTCCTAAGGGCTTTCTAGCTGCAACTACTCAGCATTAGCCAGCTCCAGTGTCCCCATATCATTTGGAGAATTATTATTGCTTGCAGGATCAAAATAGAGTTCACATATAGCAGCAAGAATATCTCCTCCGTCTTGTCCTTTCTTGCAGCAGCACACAATCTAAGCAGTGCTGCCGCTCTCCACTCCTATCGTGTCCGCTTAAATCAATATATCACATTCATGCAAAAACTAGTGTTTAACTTTAGAGTAGAATCCAATTGATTAATACAATACACGAAGTGTATGCCAACTATAACCTGATTGTTATTGAATATGACTAATAAATGAAGCAACGCAAGGAAGGCTCAACTGTTTGTCCTGAAAGATTTTCAGACAGGTAATACTCTGTGTGACAACAGCGCCAGGTTGGTTTGAGTCGCAGATGTGGTCTGCATGTCACCAGACCTGCCTGTTATCGCCATCTAGTGGACAAATGTGGCGTGAATGACATCCACTGGACCTCTGATGCAATGAGGACCCCAAAGAAGCAAAGAAAATGCTCTACATAGTAATGTGTATAGTAAAGCTTCCATAAATGTGATGATATACATATTTAGGTAGGTAAAGGCAATGGGTATATATGCAGTGATGCTGAGGGTATGTGCACACGATCAGGGTGTACTACTTCAATGACGCATCATTGTGCAGTACAAGCACAGTGGATGGGATTTCTAGAAATCCTATGCTCACTATGCTTCTCCCTACTGCAGCGTTATTTCATCTTCGGTGCGGGGTTAGCGCGCTGCAGTGTCTCTACAACATGTTAATTTAGTGCTGCGGAGTCAGAAGTGATCACCAGCGGTGAATGCAGGGAGAAGCCGCCCTGCACCAGGCAGAGATCGTGGGCACAGGGCGGCTGCGTTCACCCGTGTCTTCCCTGGGCGTCTTCAGATTGTCAGCACATACCCTGATGGTCTGTACTAAATATATTTTCTCCTCTTTATTTCTTCCATCTCCTATTAATGGCTTATTAATTACATGTTGTTCCAGAAGTCAGGATCCCTGATCACATTTCTCATTTTTGTGGATATTAGTTTGGCACAGACACATTTCCAAAGATGAAGGCTACAATCAGAGCCTGCAGTCCTGAACAAGTCTCTGTTTGCTGTCGAATACTAATAATACTACGTAAAGATGAATGTTTGTACAGTAAAGATATAACATGTGCCCCCTATAGACGGCAGTGTAAAGCTCAATTCACAAGTCATTATTATGGATGACCATGGAGGCCAATGCAGAAAATTAGCCATGACAGAGGCTGAATGGAAGCACAATGGCATTTATTCCAGGACAGTCCATAAAAATGACTGGTCGCCCTGAATGCCAGCAATGGTGATCAGACCTACTGAGGCCAGCACATCGCCACGTATCACAATAAGCTAGTGCTTCTATAGCCGGGACATATGGAACTTAGCTGTTAACAAAGCACTTAGGCTGGCTTCACACTTGCGGACCCCTCCGCAGCGTTCTGTGGAGGGGATCCGCAATGTGACCGCAGCCACCGGCAAGCCCCTATGTTTATAATGGGAACGCACGGTGCTGCGCTTGACTGCGCATATCGTGCGCACCATTCACTGCAATATGTGATTTGTATGCAGGGAATGTCCTGCGCACAAATCACACACTCTCGTCCGCACCAGGGACGCGACATGTTGCATTCTTGGTGCGGACGAGAGTGTGTGATTTGTGCACGGGCATCTGCATGTACAAATCACATATTGCAGTGTATGGCAGTGCACGGTCTTACGCAGTCAAGCGCAGCACCGTGCGTTCCCATTATATACATAGGGGCTTGCGGTGGCTGCAGTCAGCTTGCGGATCCCCTCCGCAGCGTCCTGTGTGTGAAGCCACCCTGGGACACTTCAGTCTAAGATACTTGAAAAATAAGTTCTGAAGAATGCTCCCATTAAACCAAGTAGGGATTAGTACACAATGAATATTTTTCCTAGTCAATACATATTTGCAGGGGAATCTGTGGCAGCGACTGGAATGTATGTGTCTGTGCAGATTGTCTTCACTCTGCTGCAGGATGACTATAACTACAGGTAAGGAAACAGAACAGCTGCCCACCCGGATGTTGTCTAATCACCGCTCTTCCCAGAGTCAGATTACCTGGGAGAGGAGTGCATGCATGGCTGACACATAAGTGTCGTATCTAAACAGGTGCCAGTGCCTTGGCCTAGTGGGCCTCTCCAACTCTGGCTTCACTCAATAGGGTTAATCAGCAAGTAGCCAACACAGAGGGGAGGGATTGGTATCCTGGTAGTATTAGTGTGGTTAACCATTTCAATAATCTATATGTCAGTGCATGAACATACTATGTTATTATAAGTACACGTCTCAGCCGTCTGTCTTTCTAAGCCAAATAGATGATTTGGTGGAGTGCTGCCCGCTTATTACTTTGGTGGTGTCCCCTATGAACCCACTGTTAGCATCATTTTATTCTGCCCAATACCATTCATTCTTCATTTTCCATCACTGTCATTTGCAAAATGGAGCGAGACAGGTTCAAGTGCTGCCCGAATGGCTGAAGTGACCTGGATTTGTTTTTGCATCCGTGTGGCCTCTCACCTAATGCCTGCGTTGTAAATACTCGTATTCCCGATGTACTGACAATTCTACAGCGCTTTATCTTCGAAATTGGCATTATCATTTGTCTCTATCATTCCTCGTGGAAATCTATGAAACGATAATTGCCATCTTCATGGATGAATATTGTCGGATAGACCTTGTAAATACAAGCAGTTTTGCATTTTGCTTTTTATTAAAATTTCTTGGAGACCGACCAACGCTTCTAAACAGGACACGCTAAAAAAAAAAAAAAAAGTGTGCAAAAAATAGTGCACTTACACTCAACAAATATAGTTTATTGCAGCATAAAAACATCACAGGAGACGTCAAGGACGATGGCCCCTCTGAAGTGAGACTGCCGTCATCCTAGACGTCTCCTGCTCCCTCCTGTGATGTTTATATGCGGAAATAAAATGTATTTGTTGGATGTATGTGCCACCATTTTTTGATCTTTTTAATTACTTCAACAGTGAATCACCACTTATATCCGAAAAGGGTCTGAGGGCGGCTCTATGAGAATCTTCAGTCTTTAGGCGTGACACAATTTTTCTCCTTTCTATCGATTTAGCTCCTAAATATTGGAGGTTTTGGTGCACGTTATTACCTCTAAATCCGCCAGTTTCAAAGCTCTGCTTATGAGCTAGATGGCAGTGGCCGTCAGTCTCCAATGCAATGATTTAATACTAAATACTTTAATACTAAAGAAAAGTCTTAATATCTCAAGAACGGCTTCAAATTTAAATACGGTAAGCTGTATAGTGCAAAAGTGCTGGTATTTACAAGGACTAACAAAATCCATCTATAAAAAGGGAAATAACCATTAAAGGAAACCTGTCAAAGCGTTTTGAGATATTAAACAGCCCCCTATGTGTTTTACATGATGCAGTCTGCATCAATAACGGTATTCAACAAAACAAAACTACACATACGTTCAGTCACAGTGGTGGCGCTTTTGCTTGCTTCAGCCACTGTACTCAAATTCAACCATAATTCAGCCCCTCTAACCCCCTAACATTGTAATTGACTGCCATCATCACAGGTGCTCACCAAGCAGAACAGGGATAAGGGTTTGTGGTGCTAGTACAACTATGTGACCTTAATGGCCAGAGCTCAGCTTGAGTGTATTTCTGCAGGACCTGTGGTGATGTCACGACCATGTGACAATAATGGGCAGAATAAAGCCTACATCCTTCACTTCATGGAGAATAAAGAAAGGATGGTCCTGCTCCCGCAGGTGGAATGTGGAAAATCTTGATTTTATTCAAAATTCATTATCAATCACAGGCTCCAAAATAACAGCACAATAGCTCATATAACATGCATCAGATATGGGAAGGAGCATCGCTGAACAGCAACGCATTTCGGACAGAAGTCCTTTTTCAAGGCTTGAAAAAGGACTAATGTCCGAAGCTGTTGCCGTTCAGCGACGCTCATTGCCATATCTGATGCATGTTATATGAGCTATTGTGCTGTTATTTTAGAGCCTGTGATTGATAATGAATTTTGAATAAAATCAAGATTTTCCGCATTCCACCTCCAGGAGCTGGACCATCCTTTCTTTATTCTCCATTGGAGCAGTGTCAGGACGCAGGCCCGTGCACACTGGACTTCGCGTGGTGAGCTGATTAACCTTGCTTGTTCTTTTGCATCCTTCACTTCATGACTGCTTAGCGCCGCCCATTGGGATCACATGGACGTGACATCACCACAGGTCCTTAACCCAGTTGCTATACCGGGTCCCTGCAGTGACAGCAATCAATTACAAAGCGGGAGGGGGGGGCGGAGGTTGACGAAGTTCAAAAAATATCACGAATGAATTTGAGTGACAGTGACTGTAGCACCTCCCATATGACTGTCAGCAATTTTGCTGCTTCCGATGGCATCACAGGGGCGGCTTCTCCTCTAGGTCAACGAGCGTCAGAGCCAATGTCATGCTGATTGACAGCCAGCTCCCCCAATCAGGTAGCGAAGAGCTGTCTGTTAATCAGCAGGAGACCGGTGGTCCTGTCCCTTCCACCGAGTACAACAGGAAAGCCGCCTCTGCTCTGTGTAGTCTTCTTGTGAATGTGTTTTCTTCCAGCACATCTCTTTATTAAGATATATCAGTGGAATTCTGTTTTTAGCAACCCATGTTTGTGATGCACATTGCATCATTTAAAACAGATTGGGGGCAGTTTAACATCACAAAATGACATGACAGGTTCTCTTTATGATAACTGTTATATTCAACTTGTCAATGGGGAGTGTCCCAGCAGGTTACCAGAATGATCCTTCCCGATAATAAACCTGTATGAACATGTCACCAATCAGCGGGAGAATGAGAAAAACACTATTTGGTCGGCTGATTAGATTCATGGAGCCATAGAAGTCTTATGTGCAGACCACTGCATGTGTACACAGGCTCTGTGCTGGGGATAACATGTAACTGTATGGGGCCAGAGCGACCACATTAACCACTATCTTCTCTCCATTCAGTTGTATCGGCCCGTGTGAACTGGCCATTATAGCTGTTCAGCGCTAGTTAATTGCCAGGTACACTGGTCTTTACACCGACTGGAAATGAAAAACCTAGTTGTCAATTTATGCAACGCGCAGGACTAAGAATAAGCTCTCCAGAACTGTCCTGTGTCAGAGAATACAACAAGTAACAGTACAGACAAGTCAGAGGAGGCAAAAGCTCGGGATAACGTCTTATTCACTAATCTTTAACAATGAAAACAATTCTCCAGTGTGGACAGACTGGGTCAGATGTGCTAAAATCAGTAGATTTGTAGATTAATCCCACGCGTTTCGACTTAGTCTTAATCATGATTATAACAGTTTAGTTGAAACGCGTGGGATTAATCTTCTGCCACAAGATGTTTTAACTTGAAGAAAATAAAAATCCACTTGTTTTAGCACATCTGACCCCGTCTGTCCTCGCTGGAGACATTATTTCGTTGTTTGGGATTGCTGCACGCCAGGACTGGGGTGTCTCAGTGTGAGGACTATCATGGACCATGTACACCACGAACATTGAGAGGTGAGCTGGACTCTCTTATTATTATAATTATTCACTAATCTTTGTCTTCATAGCCCAGGTTCATCATTCATAAAAAAGCGTAAATCTGGGGAAACACCTACTTTTCATAGTGCCGTCTTCTTCCTCCTCCTCTTCCTCATCACTGTTTATTACCATAGTGCCCAGGTCGGACTCCAGCATGGTGCTGTTATGCTCGATCATGGTTTGGCCCCCTTCGCTCATGGTGCTGGCCGCCCTCATGGTCCCGGCACTCTCAGAGCTGGTCTTCACCATTGTATGAGAGTCCAGCTCATCTTCTTCCTGCAATACACATTAAGAACATGAACATAAAGGGTTACTGAGCCGTATGAGCCTCAGATTGGCTTTCACAAAAACAACGCTCCGAGCTGCATTGCCTGCAAATACAGATTAGTTTATAGAAATTTATTTTGCCGGAACCACATCACACAAAACCTCAGACCTTTCTATAAATACTAGAAGTTTCATGCTGGAAAACAATGAACTCTTGCCGCGCGTTTTATTGGTCTGACTACTTCTCTGAGTCGTAATTTACAATTAAAGCCGAGCAAAGACAATGGGACTGGAGAGCGCAACGGGAGGCACCTTTATTCTGCAAACATTAAGTGTGAGGTCAATTTATGGAGGCTGCCATATTTTACTAGTCTCTCATCCCTAGAAAAAGAAACAAAAAAAACCCAAGCAGGACATATTTAGCAACAGAGAGATCTGCGGAGCAGATGCTGGGGGATTGTTGAAAGGAACAGATTCCAGCATTGGATACAACAGCATTTCCAATCAGTGGCAGTAACGTTCCTGGAATGTAAAGCCGAACTGATGATAATCCAGTGCATGATTCATACGCCCCATATGGAGCACAAATATTTGGAAACAAAGGACAAGACATGGTTTCTCCCACGGGTTTGTAAAGCATGACGGCTACAAGGTAGCACTGACCTGTTCTGTCGCAGTGCCTTACTAGCTGGGAACAGTGACCGTCACACTGGTTACATCTCTAGTCTAATCATTAAGTGATCTGAGACTCCACCATGCTTTATACTGCAGCTCTGCCACACTAGAAAAGCTGCTGTGAATAAGAACAAGTCTTACACAAACACCCAGAAGTGTTTCAGAAGAGAGCAAAACTGTCCTTGCAGATGCATCTGCAGCGTTTTGCAGATGCATCTGCAAGCATCTGCATGCAGACCGAGGCCCCTATGTTTATAATGGTGCGCACGGCGGTCTGCAGATGCTTGCGGACCGCCGTGCGCTCTCATTGCCCGCCATTAGTGATCTGTGCGCACGCGGATGCCTGCGCACAAATCACACACTCCCGCCCGCACCATGGACGCCTAAGGCTGGTTTCACACTACGATTTGTCTAAATCCGATGCTGCCCTATGGGCATCGGACCGAATCGGATGTGCACTAAATGCCATCCGATTTGGTCCGATCCGAGTCTGTCCGATTTTATTATCGGTGCAAAAATCGGAGCTTGCTCCGATTTTTGCACCGAAAATAAAATCTGACAGATTCGGATCGGACCAGATCGGATGGCATTTAGTGCACATCCGATCTGACCCGATGCCTATAACATGGGGCCCTATGGAGAAGGGTCCGAGGAAACATCTATGTCTCCTCGGACCCGATGTTAGTGTACTGAGCATGCTCAGTACATGCTCAGTACACTAAACCTATTGTGTGCCGCCTAATTTAACTTCTGCAATGTATATACATACATTGCAGAAGTTAAAAATAAGTTAAATCAAGTGTTTAAAAATAAAAAAATCTTTATTCTCACCTGCCAGCGCTCCCTCGGCGTCTCCAGCTGCAGCCGCTCGGTAACAGGACCTGTGATGATGTCAGAACCCAATCAGCTGATCGGGTCACATGACCGGTTACCGCGGTAACCGCTGACGCTTTTGACGTCATCACAGGTCCTGCACACCCGATCGGCTGCAGCTGGAGACGCCGAGGGAGCGCTGGAAGGTGAGAATAAACATTTGTTATGTTGGGGGGCACATGAGGGGGGGACAGGAGGGGGCACATGAGGAGGGAACATGAGGGGGGCACATGAGGAGCGGACAGCAGGGGGGCACATGAGGAAGCGGACAGGAGGGGGGCACATGAGGAGCGGACAGGAGGGGGGGGGACATGAGAGGGCACAGGAGGGGGGCACATGAGAGGGCACAGGAGGGGGGCACATGAGAGGGCACAGCAGGGGACAGTAGGGAGAGAGTAGGGGGACACTAGGGCAAAACAGGGGGACCGCAGGGAGGCAGCAAGATGAGAGGAGGGGGAGCTACGTGACAGCCCAAACTGATCCTGCAAAAAGTAGGATTCGGATGCCTATTTGGCATCCGATTGCAGAGATCAGTTTGGATCCGATGCTGTCCGATTTATATCGGACAGCATCGGATTTAAAGAAATCGTAATGTGAAAGTAGCCTAAGACCTTGTAAGGCTGATAACATCTCACACAACTCCTCCATTCACATACATGCTCGGTTTGGGTGAGCGTGTATGCGTTTTCAAAAGGGAATGGAGAGTATTGATCTCTGCAGGGAGAACAAAAAGGATCGAACATTAAAAGTGAACATGGCCCCCTCCTTTTCTACCCCAGTTTTGCTGGATTTCATTTAATGTACATTGAGGCTTTTACAAGAATCATTAAATCACATTGGGTATTAAGTTATACATTAATATACACCTGTCTGAATTTCACAATCATAGAATGGTTACCCATTGTAGATACTAAGCAGACATAAATAGGAATAAATAATTCTTATATGATTTCCCAGCCAAAGGAAATCCGTTATCAGGTTTTTGCCACCAAAGCTGGGAGTAGCAAAATGTAGGGCTAGAGATCCTGATTCCAGCGATGTGTCACTTACTTGGCTGCTCAGTGTAGTTTCATAAAATCACTGTTTAATCAGCTGGAGACTATCATTAGAGGACCACTTGCCCTGCTGCCTGCTAGTCCAGCATATTCATGAACTGCTAAATCTGCAGAAGAGAAAACTATTTGATCAAAATGACAACAAGCAGCTCAGTAAGTGACACATCGCTGGAATCAGGGTCTATGTCTCTACATTATGCTGTCCTCAGATGGCATGGAAAAAACCTGGTGACAGGTTCCCATGAAATACATAAGCAAAAACCAAAACCCACACTAATCATAAGGACTGAACTGGGGCCATAATTCTGCAAAATGTATTCTGGTTATATGTGATATTTGTCCTGATGAAGGAGAACAGATCTCAGAAATGCGTTGACTGATAAAAATCACCATACTTATTATTTCGGATCAGTGTCTGTGTACAGCAGTGCGGCTTCGTCCCGTTTCTTCCTCACTGTTGGATCATTTTGTCCAGTTGTCCTTGTGTTTCTGATGGTGATCGTGGCTTTACAAAACTCCCCCAGGTGAGTGTCATCCCTTGGACGTGTTCTCTCATCGCGCAGATAACACCCTGTTTGTGATTCTCTGTCTTTCTAGTGCATCCCCACAAAAAGTAAATACAGCATTATTCGTAGCTTATAATTCATCATCTCTCCATAGGATAAGTAATACCTTGCCAATTACTTGGGGTCCATTGGTGGATTCACCACTATTCCCAAGAACAGGACCCTGCAGAGCCCCGTGTGAGTGCAGCGGTGGCCAAACATGTATGACACCACTACACGTGTTCTCTGCCACATATAGCACTCACACGGGGCAATGGGCCTAGGAATTCACTGTGTTGAGCGCTTTAGCCGGCTGCCCGCAGTGTTTTCTTGAACTGGTCTCCCTGAGATCAGTGAATACTTAGTTACATATAGCACTCAGCATTTCCAGCAAACCCATAGAGAATGGTGTGTTTGGTATTACAGCTCCGACCCATTCCCGCTAGCTAGGTCATATCTTGATGATTAAAAGGGTGCAGAGACTGACAGTCCTTGGTCTGATCACGCTGCATCCTAGGAACAGGCCATCACTCTTTAATGATCGTCTTCACATTGGTACCTGACTGTTCCTTTTGCTTTTCCGGCACCATGCACCCACTTGGTTTTACTTCAATCTACACGTTATTCTGAAGTGTTACATTTGCAGATTACAGAGCGGACCTGGGGATGATTGCACCCCATTAATACCCAACTTGTAATTACTAAGGCCGAGCAGGCTCATAACCGAGTGTAGCCACAGAGGACAATCGTGCTGTGACAGGCCGTGGGTGGGAATACAACTTGTAAGCTCTTATTTGTTGTACAGAACACATCACATCTCAGCCGTATATATTCCAATAACAGTTATAGGAAAGGACAGCCAGCAATTAACAATGGACTGAGCAGTGTTCGTCAGAGCCCCCCTTATCTGCTCCGTCTCACAATACTAGAAGCAGCCAAACTGGCAGAACGCTCTTATTTGTCAGATGGTCCAAATTAACCGGTTTAGATTACCGAGTGTGATATCCTAATTACTTCTGTGGTGAGTTCCTGCCCCTCTTTTGGGCTAATGTCCCACCTATCAGAATGAGAGAGGACATGATGTACATAGTGGAGCAATAACCAGAGCAATTGAATCATTATTATTATTATTATTATTTTATAGAGCACCATTCATTCCATGGTGCTGTGTATACAAAGCTCTTGTTTATGGATCTACATAATAAAGTAATACAAAATGCAATAATAGAGCTGAGTAGAAAGGTCTGCCCGGTCCTGATCCAATATCCAGGTCACTCCTCCCCTGCAGCTCAACCAGAGAAGTCTTCTCTTTTGCAACCGGTATCTGCGTCCAGGCCATCTGGGTGCTTTAGTATATGCTGGGTCCTGCGACATCATGACGATGAAGGAGTATAGTCACTAGGGATAATGCAATGCCATGAAATGCGCTAGCACATATCATAAGCACCCAGGACACTGGGCTAAGGATGGTGCCAGCAAAAGTGAAGACTGCTCTGTCCCGTCTGCCACAGAGGAGCTAAGATGATGCCGGATCAGGACAGCGAGGATCTTTTTGCTAAACTCTATACTATAACTCTCTTATACCTGATGAGACTGGTGTATTTACTTTGAAAATCCAAGCTACCATTGCTGTATAATCCTTTATGACAGCTGACCGGGTGTGAATACGCAGCTATACAGGACGCGGACTGGTCCATTGTGAACTTCAAAAGTAAGTCCTTAATCCAGCTAAGAGGACAAAGCAATACCATTTAATGTTAATAGTAAAACATTCTAGCAACTGAGAAAAGGTTGGAGGCACAAAAAAAAACCAAAAACCTGTGTTTTAAGTAGTATACCATGACGAAGAACAGGTTCTAGGCTCCGAACATGTGGTATGGGGGTTATTTATACCTCTTCTTTTTTTCACGATGTTACTTTATGTTTTACGATCAATAATTAAAAAAGGATTTTGTTAATTAGGACTTTAGAAAGCTCCTCAGCGACCCTTCTCCCTGCCACTGCGGAGAGGTCACCCAGCCAGGGGCGGAACTACACTGGTGCAGCTGGTGCAGCCGCACCAGGGCCCCGACCGGTTAGGGGGCCCCTTCAAGCCTGGAGGGGGGCCCCCAGCCGACCCCCGCAAGCCGCCGCCAGAGGAGAGGAGGGTCAGGCAAGGGAAGCAGAGAGCTTCCTGCTTCCCTTGCCTGATCCAGCCCCTCCTCTCCTCTGCTCCTCCGGCCCCTAGCAGACATCCGGCGCGGCTCCCAGGTAGGAGAGCATCGCTCCTGCGGCTCCCAGCGGCACCCACCCCCCCCCTTTCCGGGCCGAGCCGACGGCCAGCAGCACCCCTCCCCCCCGGGCCGCGCCGACGGCCAGTAGCCCCGCCCCCCCGGTCCTCTCCTGCACCAGGGGCCCCGGGGGTGACGGTCCGCCCCTGCACCCAGCATAGTACAAGCTGCAGCTGTGAGCGGAGCCGGACTACACCAGACCCCTGAGCTGTCACTGTGGACCACTCACCTTAATATCAGGATTACACACACATTCTCACATAGATTATCAAGTCTAAAAATAACTATTTCATAAAGTTTAAAGAGGCTCTAATCACTAGATTTCACAATAAAAACTTCAAAAGGGTTATTAAAAAGCCACTGGCAATCCAAAGGATCAATGATAACTGATCGGTGGAGGTCAGGGCAATGGGACACCCCCTGAGAACGGTAATGCCGCATTGGTATGAGCAGGGGCGTAACTACAACAGGTGCAGGGATTGCGATCGCACCCGGGCCCTGGAGCCTAGGGGGCCCCAAAAGTCCCTTTGGCCTATAGAAAAAGACTAACGCTGTTAAAGATTTGCAATAATTGGGGGCCCGTTGGAGCTTTCGCATCGGGGCCCATAAGCTTCCAGTTACACCACTGGGTATGGGATAGCTGGGATTTAGATACAGAGGTGCATTACAGAGCCCCAATCTCACAATCTGAGGGGGAATCAAGGTTCACAAATGTATGACCTAGTGACTCTTGGGAATTATTCGTTAATTAGTCACATTAGGGCTGCATTCACACTGTGCATTTATGCTGCGTTTTTTGCAGTGGTTTGCAGTGCCCCAGAGCATCCCAGCAAAGCCAATGGGATTCCAGGTCTGTCATTCAGACACAGCGTTTTGTGAGGATGCGTTATCGGGCTAAAAAATGGATCATCACAGACAATGAGCACGTCAATTTGTTGGGCGTTTTTCTGAACTGCCTTTCCCATAGAAAACCATTGTGAATGGAGTAAAAAAAAAAAAAACGCAGCAAAAACAGATCAAAAATGCACAGTGTGAATAGGTGATGCGTTTTTGCAGCAGAAAAACTGATCCTCAGAAAAGGATCAGAAACATTGTGTGTGAATGTAGCCTTACACAAGCACTGTAGAATATTATTAATATATATTTTTATAGCACCATTAGGTTCCATTGCACTTTACATGTGTAAAAAGATGAATAGAATATAGTGGGTTCTGTAGTTTAGAAAACTTATTTTCAAATAAAGTCATCCAAACCCATCCCTCAATGCATCATGTAATGCTTCACATTCCCTGTGGGGGCGCTGCAGGACAAAAACCAATTCTAGACATTTTCCATCACAGCAGCCCATTCCTGGGAGACAGAACACCATGGGATCAGCACATTTCTTGGAGATCCTTCTACAAAAGCTCACCCCCTTTATAAACCCTGTTTGGTATCCAGGGTCGGACTGGGGTGTCTGGGGCCCACCAGGGAAATTGACTCCGGGGGCCCACTCACCCGCTATATGCAAATACCTGTTAGCCGTTATACCCATTATAGCGGTTACTCCTGCACATCACTCTACGCTCACCATTACTGCGATGTACCATTACTGTAGTGTGCATTAAAGGGATACTTTGGTGAAAACAAGTTACCAACAATCGTCAGGTTCGGCAGGTGATCACTCAGTTATTGGTGGAATCCGACCAATCAAAACCACATTGTCAGATGGCTCAGTAGTTAGCACTGTATATGGTGGCTCAGTGGTTAGCACTGTATATGGTGGCTCAGTGGTTACCACTGTATATGGTGGCTCAGTGGTTAGCACTGTATATGGTGGCTCAGTGGTTAGCACTGTATGGTGGTCAGTGGTTAGCACTGTATATGGTGGCTCAGTGGTTAGCACTGTATATGGTGGCTCAGTGGTTAGCACTATATGGTGGCTCAGTGGTTAGCACTGTATATGGTGGCTCAGTGGTTAGCACTGTATATGGTGGCTCAGTGGTTAGCACTGTATATGGTGGCTCAGTGGTTAGCACTGTATATGGTGGCTCAGTGGTTAGCACTGTACGGTGGCCAGTGGTTAGCACTGTACAGTGGCTCAGTGGTTAGCACTGTATATGGTGGCTCAGTGGTTAGCACTGTATATGGTGGCTCAGTGGTTAGCACTATATGGTGGCTCAGTGGTTAGCACTGTATGGTGGCTCAGTGGTTAGCACTGTATATGGTGGCTCAGTGGTTAGCACTGTATATGGTGGCTCAGTGGTTAGCACTGTATATGGTGGCTCAGTGGTTAGCACTGTATATGGTGGCTCAGTGGTTAGCACTGTATATGGTGGCTCAATGGTTAGCATTGTATACGGTGGCTCAGTGGTTAGCACTGTATATGGTGGGTCAGTGGTTAGCACTGTATATGGTGGCTCAGTAGTTAGCACTGTATATGGTGGCTCAGTGGTTAGCACTGTATATGGTGGCTCAGTGGTTAGCACTGTATATGGTGGCTCAGTGGTTAGCACTGTATATGGTGGCTCAGTGGTTAGCACTGTATATGGTGGCTCAGTGGTTAGCACTGTATATGGTGGCTCAGTGGTTAGCACTGCGCAATGTCTCTGTGGTTAGCAAAGTATGATGGTTCAGTGGTTAGCAGCACAGTATATGGTGGGCAGGCGGTTAGACCAGGATGAAGGCTGGGGGGGTGAGCGCAGGACGACGGAGGCTGGAGGGGTGAGCGCAGGATGACGGAGGCTGGTGGGGTGAGGGCAGGTGGACAGAGGCTGGTGGGGTGAGGGCAGGTGGACAGAGGCTGGTGGGGTGAGGGCAGGAGGACAGAGGCTGGTGGGGTGAGGGCAGGAGGACAGAGGCTGGTGGGGTGAGGGCAGGAGGACAGAGGCTGGTGGGGTGAGGGCAGGAGGACAGAGGCTGGTGGGGTGAGGGCAGGAGGACAGAGGCTGGTGGGGTGAGGGCAGGAGGACAGAGGCTGGTGGGGTGAGGGCAGGAGGACAGAGGCTGGTGGGGTGAGGGCAGGAGGACAGAGGCTGGAGTGGTGAGGGCAGCAGGATAGAGGCTGGAGGGGTGAGGGCAGCAGGACAGAGGCTGGAGGGGTGAGGACAGGAGAACGGAGGCTGGAGGGGTGAGAGCAGGAGGACGGAGGCTGGAGGGGTGAGGGCAGCAGGACAGAGGATGGAGGGGTGAGGGCAGGAGGACAGAGGCTGGTGGGGTGAGGGCAGGAGGACAGAGGCTGGAGTGGTGAGGGCAGCAGGATAGAGGCTGGAGGGGTGAGGGCAGCAGGACAGAGGCTGGAGGGGTGAGGACAGGAGAACGGAGGCTGGAGGGGTGAGAGCAGGAGGACGGAGGCTGGAGGGGTGAGGACAGGAGGACGGAGGCTGGAGGGGTGAGGGCAGGAGGACAGAGGCTGGAGGGGTGAGGACAGGAGGACGGAGGCTGGAGGGGTGAGGGCAGGAGGACGGAGGCTGGATGGGTGAGGGCAAGAGGACGGAGGCTGGAGGGGTGAGGGCAGGAGGCTGGAGGGGTGAGGGCAGGAGGACGGAGGCTGGAGGCCCCCATCACAAGCACAGTGCAGCCAACTTTATCTTTATTTACATTACATTTATTTTACTTTCACTGTGATCCTCCCGGCTGTTCTGTCTCTGCACACACATTGCACACACACACACATTGCACACACACACACATTGCACACACACACACATTGCACACACACACACATTGCACACACACACACATTGCACACACACACATTGCACACACACACACACTGCACACACACACATTGCACACACACACACATTGCACACACACACACATTGCACACACACACACATTGCACACACACACACATTGCACACACACACATTGCACACACACACATTGCACACACACACATTGCACACACACATTGCACACACACATTGCACACACACACATTGCACACACACATTGCACACACACACATTGCACACACACACATTGCACACACACACATTGCACACACACATTGCACACACACATTGCGCACACACATTGCACACACACATTGCACACACACATTGCACACACACATTGCGCACACACATTGCGCACACACATTGCACACACACTGCACACACACACACACACATTGCACACACACACATTGCACACCCCACACATTGCACACACACACATTGCACACACACATTGCACACACACATTGCACACACACATTGCACACACACATTGCACACACACACATTGCACACACACATTGCACACACACACACACATTGCACACACACATTGCGCCACACACATTGCGCACACACACACATACACACATTGCACACACACTGCGCACACACACACACACACATTGCACACACACACACATTGCACACACACATTGCCACATCCACACACATTGCCACACACACACACATTGCACACACACACACATTGCACACACACATTGCACACACACATTGCCACCACCACACATTGCACACACACATTGCCACACACCACACAATTGCCACACACACATTGCACAACACACACACAACATTGCACACACATTGCACACACACATTGCGCACACACATTGCGCAACACACACACATCACACACATTGCACACACACTGCGCACACACACACATACACATTGCACACACACACACATTGCACACACACATTGCACACACACACACACACATTGCACACACACATTGCACACACATTGCACACACACACATTGCACACACACACACATTGCACACACACACACACACACCACACATTGCACACACACATTGCGCACACACACACAACACACACACATTGCACACACACATTGCACACATGCACACACACACACACATTGCACCACACACACACACACATTGCACACACACACATTGCACACACACCATTGCACACACACACATTGCACACACACAATTGCACACACACACATTGCACACACACACATTGCACACAACATTGCAACACACATTGCACACACACATTGCACACACATTGCACACACACATTGCGCACACACATTGCGCACACACATTGCGCACACACACACATACACATTGCACACACACATGCACACACTGCGCACACACACACATACACATTGCACACACACATTGCACACACACACATTGCACACACACACATTGCACACACACACATTGCACACACACACATTGCACACACACATTGCACACACACACACACACATTGCACACACACACACACATTGCACACACACACATTGCACACACAACCTGGCTGCACAACACACTGCACCTTCTGCTGTCCTCTCTTCATCTCAGGCTGAGGGCCCCATCGGCCGTAGTGTTCCTCCACATTATCTGTGGGGTGACAGTCCCCCAGTCAGTGTACTCCAGTGCAGTGCAAATAACACGCAGTACACCGTGTTCCTCCCGCAGAACACCATTACCTCCTCCTCTATGATCAGTGCCGGACATCATCTGTATGCAGTAACTGGAGCACTGTGCCCGGGGCCCCGACGGTGACTCTGCACAGCGGCCGCTCACAGCCCCGATGTCCGGATCCCGTGCCTCGGCTCCTGACCGCACACATTCCTGTGACTGTCTGTCACCCACCGAATCTCCCTGGAATTACGCCACCACTGACGGCCACCACCAACCCTGCAACCACCAATCAGCACAGGCGAGGCTTGTCTGTGTTTTGCCGTTGCTCCTCCCCTGCCCCGCCGGTATTTGATGCTCCTCGGCTCCTCTGATCCGGTGTCCGCTCCATCATCTCTCCCTCTGCAGCCGCTGAGCTCCGTGTCATCATTACTGGCGGGCGGCGGCAGGCAGCAGATATTCCGTTCGGGCCTGTTGGGGGGCGGGGCTAGGGGGGCGGGGCCACAATGCCTGGGGGCCCACCATCACTTTCAACCGGTTACCCAGCGGCCCAGTCCGAGCCTGTTGGTATCAGATTAAGATTTATGTATGGGGTCTGTGTAAATAGTAATCAAACCCACTTACAAGTCACAGAATTGGGGCCTGGTATGAACCATTCACATACTGCGGAGGGGAAGCCATATGGACAAAACAATTATCTGCAAAATGATTAACCATGTTCACTATGGTCACAGATTCTGCATGGAAAGCTTGTGGATTACACCCATTGAAAGAAAAAAGGCATTAATTCCTAATGTCGATCTTGTATCAGAAATCTGAGTCTTAGCCTCACGTTACGCACACGTTTTCTTGAACAAGTGCAATATATCCTAAGTGTTAAATAGAAAAAAACAAACCATTCATCCAATTTATGAGCAAAAAATTAGCACTTTCTGTCCATTCTAAAGTTTACTTAAAGGCATGCAATTCCACAATGTAACACAAGGGGACGCCAAAGACAACAAAATGCGATACTAGGAGGCCGGAATTCACAGATCACAGGATTAATGAGAAAAAGGAATCACAAGGAATTGTGTAAGACGTTTATGGGCTTCGATCTGTCCATTATCCCTCTAACTTTAATCAGATCTGTAAATATTTGCTGAATATAAAAATGGCCTGAAATGACAACTTTCAATTAATTGAGATATAAACCACCATAAAAATTACTATTTTGCCAAAAAAAGGTCAAACCAAAAGCAATTACTTTTATTTCCCCTCATGCTGAGACACTGTACAAATGTTATATTATTTCTTGAAAAAGAAAAAGAAAAAAAAAAGGGGGGGGGGGATTGGTCCACATTTTGCCTTTTGAGGACATTTCTTTTACTTCAATGCGTATAATTGGGGCAAAAAAAAAAAATCAATCTTGAGATTGGGTTTCATGAAATATGTTGACTCATTTCTCTTCCAATAGCCTCTGTGTTGCATTGAGCATTGCAGGCTGCAGGATGAGTCAACTGAGGGTCTGTCAGTAAGCCCGCTGTGACGGTTTCCACTCAGCTCATTTATGACCATTTCAAAGTTGCAAAGTTTTTAATGAAACCCAAATGTAAGAATGTAATTTAGTTCCAAATACGTGCATTAATGTAAAGAAAAAAAATGGACGTAGAATACCTTCTTCAAAGGGCTCGTTTTAGAGAACAGAAAGGAAAAGAGGAATATCTCAGCATCTGGGGGAACGACAAACAAATCACAGAAACTGACGATATACCAGAACCTACAGAGGGAGTACAAACTGGCCCCATATCTAAAGAAACTAGAAAACCCCAAAGAGTGACATATCCTGAGCAAGGTACAGACTGAGCGCCCACAGACTACTCATCGAATCCGGGCGACACCGACAGAACTACAAGCCCCGAGAGAGCAGACTGTGCCAGCAGTGCCCCAGGAGGCCGAGGAGGATGAGGCCCATTTCTTGCTGAGGTGCCCTAAATACTCCGCAGTGAGGGACACTCACTTCAAGAGACAGTCTGATCTCCTCCCAGACTTCCCCTCCATGGAGGAGGAAGAGAAACTGCCAATACTACTGGGGGAAGAGGAAAGTGCAGCTCCATAACAGCACAATATGTCAGTTCCTGCCACACACTAAGAGGAGACCGATATGCCATGAACTTCTGTACCCCACCCTGGATACGTCCCTTTACCCCAACTAAGAGCCTGATATGCCATTGACTTCTAAACCCCACCCTAGACATGCCCCTACCCCTAAAAGGAGCCTGATATATCCTGAACCTCTATATGCCACCCTACTCCCTATCCCCCATCCCCCTAGTTTTACCACTTGCATTGGCAATGCTAATATGTACTTAGTCCTGCGCCAATACAGCTCATTTAAATTTGAACGAGAAAGAAGGCGAGAGAAAGCGAAAGAGGGCGAGAGAGAGCGAAAGAGGGCGAGGGAGAGCGAAAGAGGGCGAGGAGAGCGAAGAGGGGAGCGAAAGGGAGGAAAGGGGGAGCGAAAGAGGGAGAGCGAAAGAGGGAGAGCGAAGAGGGAGAGCGAAAGAGGGAGAGCGAAAGAGGGAGAGCGAAAAGGGAGAGCGAAGAGGAGCGAAAGAGGGGAGCGAAAGAGGGGAGCGAAAGAGGGCGAGCAGAGAAGAGGGGAGCGAAAGAGGGCGAGCGAAAGAGGGAGCGAGCGAAAGAGGGCGAGCGAAAGAGGGCGAGCGAAAGAGGGCGGAGCGAGAGACGAGAGGCGAGCGAAAGAGGGCGAGGAAAGAGGAGAGCGAAAGAGGGCGAGGGAGAAGAGGGGAGAGAGCGAAAAGGCGAGGGAGAGAGAGAGGGAGGAGAGCGAAAGAGGGCGAGAGAGAGCGAAGAGGGAGAGGGAGAGGCGAGAGAGCGAAAGAGGGCGGAGAGAGAGCGAAAGAGGGCGAGAGAGAGCGAAAGAGGGCGAGAGAGAGCGAAAAGAGGGCGAGAGAGGAGAGCGAAAGAGGGCGAGAGAGGAGAGGCGAGAGAGAGCGAAAGAGGGCGAGAGAGAGCGAAAGAGGGCGAGAGAGAGCGAAAGAGGGCGAGAGAGAGCGAAAGAGGGCGAGAGAGAGAGCGAAAGAGGGCGAGAGGAGAGAGCGAAAGAGGGCGAGAGAGAGCGAAAGAGGGCGAGAGAGAGCGAAAGAGGGCGAGAGAGAGCGAAAGAGGGCGAGGAGAGAGCGAAAGAGGGCGAGAGAGAGCGAAAGAGGGCGAGAGAGAGCGAAAGAGGGCGAGAGAGAGAGCGGAAGAGGGGAGAGAGAGCGAAAGAGGGCGAGAAGGAGAGCGAGAAAGAGGGCGGAGAGAGCGAAAGAGGGCGAGAGAGAGCGAAAGAGGGCGAGAGAGGAGCGAGAGAGCGAAGAGAGGCGAGAAGAGGGCGAGAGGAAAGAGGGCGAGAGAGAGCGAAGAGAGGAGAGCGAGAGAGAGGCGAAAGAGGGCGAGAGAGAGCGAAAGAGGGCGAGAGAGCGAAAGAGGGCAGAGAGCGAAAGAGGGCGAGAGAGCGAAAGAGGGCGAGAGACGAAAGAGGGCGAGAGAGGAAAGAGGGCGAGAGCGAAAGAGGGCCAGAGAGCGAAAGAGGGCACGAGAGCGAAAGAGGGCCAGAGGAAAGAGGGCCAGAGCGAAAGAGGGCCAGAGCGAAAGAGGGCCAGAGAGAAAGAGGGCGAGAGAAAGAGGGCCAGAGAGAAAGAGGGCCAGAGAAAAAGAGGGCAGAGAGAAAGAGGGCCAGAGAGAAAGAGGGCAGAGAGAAAGAGGGCAGAGAGAAGAGGGGAGAGAGAAAAGGGCAGAGAGAGAGGCGAAAGAGGCAGAGAGAAAGGGCGAGAGAGAAAGAGGCGAGAGAGAAAAGGAGCGAGAAAGCGAAAGAAGGAGAGAGAAGCAAAGAGAGAGGAAGAACGAAAGAAGCGAAGAGAGAGAAAGAGCGAGCGACAGAGAAGAGCGAAAGAGGAGAGAGAGAGACAGAGAAAGGAGCAGAGAGAAGAGCAAAGATCAAGCAAGAGAGAAAGCAAGCAAGAGAAAGAAAAAAAGTGAGAGAAAAAAGCAAGAGAGCGACAGCGAGACAGAAAGAACGAGAACATTGCTGGTAGCCAGTCTTCATTTCAGAAAACGTAATAAGGCATGCATTTTTTTTTTTTATCAAAACCGCACCATTTCTGCATCAAAAATGCACTGTGTGAACAACCCTATGAATTTGGAACATTTTTCAATTATTACAATGGGGTCAATGGGTAAACCTTGCTGCATTAAAATCCGCACCTTTCCTGCAATGGAAAAATATGCAACATGTGCACAGCACTGCAGAGTTCTCTGACTTTTCTGACTTGTGGATTTTTGTCAAATCTGGACTAATTGTGCACCAAAAAATGCACTGTGTGCACGTGATCTATGAGTGTGTGAAACATCAGACTGCACTCGGATGACAACTGAGCGAAGTCCTATATACATTTACAATGGAGAAGATGGAGAAATTAATCTCTCCATCTTCTCCTCACTTGTGCTCCAAATCTCAAACGCAAGAGAATCAATCACAGTGAATGACACTTTGCGATTCTCTCACATTGGATGCTCTACACCAGTGTGACCACGGCTTTAGTGTCAGACTGAGTTGGGACGCACCCCATTAATCTATTCATATATTTCTAGAAGTAAAAGAAACACAACAAAGAACAGCTCTTAAAAAACATGTTCCAGAATTGTTGTTTTCTGGATGACACAGGTACTCTCTGACATAGCGACGTCAGGACAGCTGCAGCGGGTAAATTCTCTTTTAAAAGAGTTGTCCACTACTGAACATCCCTTTTTAAAATAAGTAGCCTTCTTTGTAAAATAAAAATACCCTACACTCACTCCACGCTTCAGCGCTATTCTAGCGATGTCAACGCCGGGTTCCTCTGGGACTTACATGACATTGTTATGCTACAAAAGTCTTCTGTTGGACTGCGAAATAGCCCCATAGTGGTCACTGATTAGCTGAAGAGCTCCAAATAGGTAAGAAAGAATCTAGTATCACATAAAATGATGATTACTGCACAGCTCCTGTTACACAGTTATAATGTAGGAATTCAAAGTTCTACCTCTTTGAATGCATATTCATAATATAGTAGTTAATAATAAAACTTATTATTTCACTTAGGTGAATATAAAGGAGAGGAAAATCACTTTTACCACAGCAGGAAGAAATGGAAGACCATGTTGGACTGGTACATCAGGGGACTTATAGCAGAGTGTACAGGAAGAACATGTAAATGAGAGCTAGCAAGCAAGATGAAGGCTGAAGGGAAAACAGGAGGTCGACTAGTCACAAAATGACATATGCCCCATATAAAATAAAAAGTGAAGCATGGGGGAAAAATCAAGCGGGGTGGTGGTGCAGTTACAGAAGGCGCTATTCTTCTACTCTGCCCAATACCAGCAGCATCTACTAATACACCCCCCCCCCCCTCCAACCACAAAGACAGTGATACACATATACATACATACATACACACACACACACATCAGGCCCCAATATGCTTTATATGGTTCAGCAGGCCCTTTGAGGTGACGGTGCGAGCCCGTTACACAGGACTGCCGCTCCGGGTACATCTTATTGGTGTGAGTGCGATGATGGAAACCTCTTCTGACAGCCTGACATGTTTTGATAGGTGCTGAGGTAAGTAAACAGATTTTTTTAATTAGCAGAAAACGGCAAGCAAAGTATTCTACAGGGGGGGGTGACGGAGATCTGAACGCTTAAATGTTAGTTTAAGCATACTGACTATGACTGGCCTCTTCTAGAGAATTTTAATTTTTTGGATAGGATTTTGATTCAGGAGGTCAAGCAGCTGTGCGGTGGAATGTATCACAATCAGACCTCAGTTCATGACAGATTGCAGGGAAAACGGCCAAATATTTATTACCTTAAAGAACAGGGTCACTCGGCTTTGTTTTTCTGTGTTCTCGCTGCATACTGAGGACTGGTTTAGCCCTGAATCTTTCATTTGCCTTCTCACTGCCGGCAGGGGTGCCAACGTACACAGAGGGGGAATGGTGCAGAATAAGAAGTGCAGCGTCGAGCAGCCCGAACTCATCTCCTGGGCCCGATGTGAAAACTAGAAATGACATTCTGAGGTTTTGTACATGTGTAATACTATACGGTGCTGTGCGTGTGGGACAGAATAATTCATGCTGAAGCAGAACTATTAATGCATCTCGGGGAGCTGGGACCATCGTTGTAATAGCTGTAGTAAGGGTCATCACCCAGCTTTTCCAAAAAAATTAATAACAAACAATGGTTATATGAAAGTGTTGTCCCATAACTGACAATATCTAATTATAGTACATGTGCCCCACTGATGGGACCCCATAATCACTGGAAACTATATTCAGAAACCTGGAGAAGCTTCACTCTGTTTTCGGCAAACATTCAATGTAGCAGCGGGGTACACACATTACCGCCGCTACATGCAAACTCAATGTTAGCACTGTATGGTGGCTCAGTGTGTAGCACTGTATGGTGGCTCAGTGTGTAGCACTGTATGGTGGCTCAGTGTGTAGCACTGTATGGTGGCTCAGTGATTAGCACTGTACAGTGGCTCAGTGTGTAGCACTGTATGGTGGCTCAGTGTGTAGCACTGTATGGTGGCTCAGTGTGTAGCACTGTATGGCGGCTCAGTGTGTAGCACTGTATGGTGGCTCAGTGGTTAGCACTGTACGGTGGCTCAGTGTGTAGCACTGTATGGCGGCTCAGTGTGTAGCACTCTACAGTGACTCAGTGGTTAGCACTGTACGGTGGCTCAGTGGTAAGCACTGTATGGTGGCTCAGTGGTTAGCACTGTACGGTGGCTCAGTGGTTAGCACTGTATCGTGGCTCAGTGGTTAGTTGGCACTGTTGCTTTGCAGTGCTGGGGCTGTATCCCACTAAGAACAATATCTGCAAGCAGTTAGCATGTTCTCCTCGTGTTTCCTCCAGATTCTCAGATTTCCTCCCACAATCTAAACACATACTGATAGGGAATTTAGATTGTGTGCCCCAATGGGGACAGTGATGCGAATCTCTGTAAAGCGTTGCAGAATATGTTGGAACTTTATTAGCAATGCATAATAAATACATTTAGCAGATTTTGTTTTTAAACACGTATAGGAATTTGATGACCTAAGTATAGCAGCCGCTGCTGGATACTGCAGCACAGCGCTTCTGCATTACAGCTGTGCTGCAGCAGTCGGCAACAGGACCTGCACTTATGACCCCGTCACACACGTCAATGTCGTCAGTGATCTGATCGCTGGCGACATTGATGGCTGATCGTTGGTGAGCTGTCACACAGGCAGACTCACCAGCGATCATTGGACCAGTGACATCGTGGAAATGATTTAAATATTGTTTCCACGATGTCTTGCTCCCGCTGCCAGGCTGCGGTTAGCGGAAGCAGGCTTGTATCCATGGTAAACTGCGGGTAACTAGGCAGCGAGCGCTGCCTAGATACCTGATGTATACCTTGGTTACCAGCCTTCTCCACTCACCGGCTGGTATCCAAGGTACACAGCGGGTAACTAGGGTCCCTAGTTACCCGCTATGTACCTTGGATACCAGCCGGTGAGCGGAGAAGGCAGTTAACCAGGGTATACATCGGGTACCTAGTCAGCGCGCACAGCCTAGATACCCGCAGTTTACCATGGATACCAGCTCCCAGCGCTTGCTGAGAGGCGCTGGGAGCTGGCTGATCGCACGTCTCCCAGTGTCACACGCTGCGACTCTGCGTGTCCACCGGGCGACCATCGCCAGGTTTTGGGTCCAGTCCGAAAACCTGGCAACCAACAAGCAGCGATTTATCGCTGGTTGATGCGCCCTGTCACATGTGTCAATATCGCTGCAACGTCACGTGCGGCGATATTGCACGCGATATTGACGCGTGTGACAGCCCCTTTAGAGAGGAGCTGTGCTCAGCAGCTACAATCAAAGTGTTTACATCTAGTCACTGGCAGAACAAAAAAGAAACAGCTGATTGAGGGGGTGATGCCGGATGTTGGACCCACTGATTTGCTACTGATGGCCTATCCTCTACATGGGTCTTCAAATCTCTATCACCAGGAGACCCTTTATTTTAGGTAAACTGCCCGACACTATAAATGTCACTTTCTAGTCTGCAATGTGTATAGCGGTACTATGAATGCGACTGATGAAAATACCATTTCAAACATATTATTACACATTAGGTCTGTTTAAAGGGTTGGTGCTCTGTGATGGGAACTGATCACCAGGAACTCTAGCTTAGACTATGTTTATTGGCAATTCCTTGCTGCCAACTGGGGAAGGCGAAACAACATGTGGACGGGGGGGTTACATGCAAGCTAAGTCAACTCTGTTAATGCCATCCAGAAGCGATTCTGAAAGCTAGCTGTAATGTACCTGAGAGCAGTCAATAAAAACAGTGGAAATATTCGCTAATGTAAGAAAATTGAATACAATTTTGTTAAAAAAAAGTTGTAAGTGAACACTAAACAAGGGAAAGGAATGGCAGGACAGAAAATCACACACTGAAGAGCTAGATCTACAAGCAAGCTCCACGATTTCCAATCACATAGGTACAAACCTGTCCAGCTTTCTTGATGTTACTTTCTGCAGAAGCGAGTATGTCAGCCTTTTCCTGACTACGTCCAGAACGCACGGCATTACCAACACAAACATAATGACTACATTTCCTAACAATGAAACTGTATCCTCCTGAAGTGCACAGTTATCTGGATTAGCGGACATGGTTGTTGCTGATGATGATGCCGATCATCCTGCTGATTAATCCCGCTGACACGGTGCCAGGAACCATTCATGCTGTCTGGTCGGTAGCAGTACCCTACTCTGTAATGACAGGCACAAACTATGCAGGACGATTTCTGGCTTGTTTGTATGTATGTATAGAAATAATCTTATGTTGGCTGCTGTATACTGGGAAAACTAGGAAAAATTTTACAAAAATGGGCAGTGAAGAACTATATTCCCTCCATATGAAAATAGATACAGAAATTTGCAATGCATGCTGTACACGTCCAAAAACATATGATTACTATGAAAATATTAATAAACAAACAAGTGTCAAAATATTTATTACTTCCAAGGTTATAAAGACTTACTGAATTTTCGTCCTCCTCCTCGAGTTCTCTTTGCTGTTCTTCATGTCTTTTCGCCTTTATATCCATCGCTTCTGTGATCAGGTCTCGGAGAATAGACACCGGTTTAGCATTTTTGATAAATGTGTGCTGTAGGGAAAAATATGGACATTAATTATTACAAAACAGATAAAATTCTTTCATTTTCTTTATCATGCAAAGAAGAAAATAACAGAAGATCAATACAATGTCGCATGTGTAGACGACTGTTTTTGGTCATGACCAGGAGGCAAGACTAGGCTAGTGCGCAAGAAACCTCAATCTGCGCTGGTGCCGCCTCCAGACGCCATATTCGCTGCTGGGTGATCACGTGCGCAGATAGAGCTCTCAGCTCGCCATTGAGTAGAGATCTCAATCTATGCATGTGCCGCATCAGACGCCGTGTCCCTGAAACCAACACCAGGAACATTTACCTTAGACCACCACGGGGACACCCCCTCCTCCCAGCATTGTCCCACTCATGCCACCGCCGGCAGCTCTTATGCAACAGCGACCCTGCCCCCTCTGATCCCGCTCTATCGCTCCACCTCCCCTCCACCTAGTAAGCTAAAACCAGATTATAAGACTCACCTCCCCTCCATCTTCCTCCTAAATTGGTACAGATGACATCTTTCTTTTGCATTTTACAAGAAAATACTTTCACCTTTTACATTTAAAAAATTATAAAAGGGAAATGGACCAATGCAATAGTTTGTGGAACCCTGTATGGTTAGTACCTAGGAGCACCCCCTTCTGCAAGTATTGCAGCTTGTAAATATTTTGTAGCAGCCAAGAGTCTTTCACTTCTTGTTTTCATCCATTCTTCCTTGGAAAAGTCTTCCAGTTCTGTGAGATTCCTGGCTCTCTTTGCATGCTCTGCTCTTTTGAGGATTAGCCACAGATTTTCAATGATGCTCAGATCAGGGGACTGTGGAGCCTCTATAAAACCTTCAGCTTGCGCCTTTTGAGGTCTATTATGGAATTTGACCAGTGTTAGGCTCATTTTCATTTGTAGAAGCCATCCCCTTTCAACTTCAGCTTTTTTACAACTTTTTTGTGTTATGTTTGCTTCAAGAATTTGTTGACAGTTCATTGAATCCATTCTTACCTCTACCCGTAAAATGTTCCCCATGCCACTGGCTGCAATACAGCCCTTAAGCATGATTGATCCACCCTTAGGATAAATGGTTGGTGAGATGTTCTTTTCCTGAAATGCTGTGCCCTTTATTTCTCCACACATAACATTGATCATTGTACTCAAAGAGTTCTACTCTAACCTCTTCGGTCCACAGAACTTTTTTCCAAAATGCATCTGGCTTGTTTAGATGTTCTTTTACATATATCTGCCGCTGAATATTTAGTGAGGATACAGGAGAGGTTTCTTCTGATGGCTCTTCCATGCAGGTTACATTTGTGAAGGTGTCTGTCTCTGAACAGTAGAACAGTATAACACAATTCCAGAGTCTGCAGAATTTTACTGAAGGTCTCCTGCAGTCAAGCGGGGTTCTGATTTGCCTCTTCAGCAATCCTATGAGCAGATCTTAATGAAATTTTGCTTGGTCTTCCAGACCTTAACTTGACCTCCACTGTTCCTGTTAACTGACATTTCTTAATTACATTTAGAACTAAGGAAAGAGCAAATAAAAACACTTTGCTATCCTCTAATAGTCTCCTCCTGCTTTGTGGGCCTCCACCATTTTCAGAGTGCTAGGCAGGTGCCTAGAAAGAAAACTTGTCCTTTATAATATTCACAACTAGAGTAAAATACTTTTGCACTGTTATAACTATAATGAAAAAAATTAAAAACACAGTAATGACACATTATTTTATTAATTTTACCACAAGGGCACTTGAAATGTACTGGGACGTATAATGTAACTGGGATGTATAAGGACGCAATGGCTGCAAGAAAACATGACGCTGGGAAGGAGCTGAATGTGCAGGCACTGAAAGAGTGCTACTGCGCAGGCGCAGGGATCCCAGTAACGTCATTTGAAACAGCCAGGTTGCCAGGGACGACCAGTACACAGAGCTAGATAGAACTACACACGCAAGATAATGACGCACGTCCGCACGCTGCAGGCACAGGGAAGATGAGGGGATTGGAATCATGGCGAAACCCAGTGCACAAACAGATGGTAAACGAGCTATTTACAGTATAAAGAGAGGGAGATGATGAACATTATGAGCAGCTGTGAGGGTTTATTACCTAATCTACTATTATATGGCAGAAGTAATGAATGTAAAAGATTATAACATTGATATTATCACAAAAATCACTTTATAGAGCACTGTTTGTGTTACGTATAGCAGTATGTAATAAGTGTTCATACTTATACTGCTATACATAACACAAACAGTGCTCTATAAAGTGATTTTTGTGATAATATCAATGTTAAAATCTTTCCCATTGATATGTAGAATTCTGTAATTACTATATAATTATGTAATTGATTGAGTTATGTTGTGGGAGTGTATAAAACCCTGGCCATTATAGCCAGAGGTTGCTGGAGGAAGGGTTGCACTACCCGAAACGTCGCGTTGTGTCCATGCTGCAACAAAAGGGAAACTTTACATAAAAAGGATTCGAGTGCTGCAACTTCATTTAACTGTGTATATATTGTGAGACTGTGACCAGGGTTATCTATGATGGCCGGTACGTCTCACCCAGGTTGTGCTCCCTCCATGTGTAGGAATAGTTCCACTCCGGGGTTTGGAAGTGGTTTTACCTCCACGAACAGAAAGTGTTAAAAGGGAAACAGGAACCCTGGGTGTGGTCCTTAGTGAGGGAGTGAGCACAACTCCCTAGGCTCAGACAGAGAAGGAGTGTGAGCCAGACACAGATCCTTGGGCTTGATCCTGGAAATTCATGAGGATAGTGAGTGGCCCAGGAAGTAAGAGGAACAGGCAACTCCGGCTGCGTCCCAGAACCCAAGGTCTGTGATATATTGGACTTGTGTTGCAACAAACGATTTTGTGTGAACCCTGGTGCCTGGATCCCGTGCCTGCGTCCGTGCAACCAGCAACGCTACCTCACAATATATATTATATATATATATATATATATATATATATATATATATATTATATATATATATATATATATATATATATATATCCATTATTGGGACGGCTTATAAGAAGGAGTGCTGCTCCTACACCTTTAAATATATTTTATTTATATATATATATATATATATGCGCGCACACATGCACATACGCCCATGCAGTGTGTATATTAGATATATATATACACACACACATACACACCCAGGTTATGTTATACAAACGTGTATTTTGAAAACTGAGCAATGCAAATAAGAGGCAGCATAAAGGTCGTTATTTCTAATGTTTATTTCCCCAAACTTGTGTTCCATGACTGTAAGCGTGGAGAATCTGTAACCCGAGCCAAAAAGCAGGGGGGAGAAATGATAATATCTTCTGTAAACAAGGAAAAGGCTTAATTTGAGTCATTTCCAAAATATCTTTAAACCAAATTAAACTACAATTAGCCCGTTTTCGAGGCAATGTAGTCATGCACAAGTGTAACCCTACACTGTATACGTACAGCCGGCACAAACCTACATTAAGTGTAAACCTTCTGCTCCCGCTGGTATTAATGTTTGACCACTTCAAAGGAGCCCACCGACTGCCAAGGGACCCTGCACTTTGCATTCATATACGGAACGGCTGTGTGGAGCTTGGGATGGTTACACGACTTCCCGGCGAATTTAGTTATGAAAAATGTGTTTCATCAGATAGATTACACACTTAATAAAATATTTGTGAGGGCTGTGAAGATCGGCCATCATTATACATTTCCCACCGTTCTTTGATCAGGCTAGCAGGATATTTGGGGTAGAAAAAGGGTCTCCATGATGAACTTTTGGTATTATTGACATAGAAAGCTATTAAAGTGTAGATCTGGACTGAGATCAATCATGTAGAAATGATATTTAGTGTTGATGCGCTCTGTATCTTCGAGCATCAAAGTTGGGATTTGTCTACTTAGAAAAAGTCTGAGAATTTACAGAAAAACCAGAGACAATCTGGGGATTTATTTTAGACCCAAACCTCAAGCCTTTAGAGCTTTTAGCTGGATCCATATCACAGAAACTGACAAGTAACACCTCTATACACAGTGGATTACACAGGATCCATCAATCATAGGTGATGTCTCATCTGACCCTACTCCCCCCTCCTTTCACACTACCTTTGCACACGCTCATTAAAAACCCGTCAATATAATAGGGTAGAGTCTGACCCTTGTGGCTAATCTACGTGTGAACATCCTAAAAGTAAAGGAAGTTAAAAAGTTAAAGTCTAAAATTGCCACAGTTTGAAAATAACAAGACTAAGGCCCCTTTGATCCAGACAAAAAAACGCATCGGTCGCACTTGCGGTACACTTGCAGCAAGCCCCATGTATTGTCTATGGGGCTTGCGGTAAGATGTGGCAAGTGAGGTTGCGGCAGTGAAAAAAAACGTGGTCAGCAGCCTTTTTTTTTCTTTTGCAGCCGCAACTGCTACATCTGCCGCAACTGCCCTTGACGCAAGTGTGCCGTGGTGTGAAGCCAGCCTAAGTCTTGTGTTAACTGCTCCGGTCTTTCCACACCAATTCTTGGTCACTTCTTATGATGCAAATGTGGCTAAGGATATTGACTTAATATTTGACCCAGTCACAGAAGAAGCCGTCTCCAGGCTCCTCTCATCCCACTGTATGCACCACTGACCCCATTCCCTCACACCTACTCCAGTCGCTCTCTCCAGTGGTCACCACTCACCTAACCAAAACCTTCAATCTCTCCCTCTCTTCTGGCAACTACTCCTCCTCCTTCAAACATCTATCATTACTCCATTATTAAAGAAAACTTCTCTTGACCTGCCCTCATCAAAGGGACCAATGACGTTCTGACAGCAAAACTTAATGGTGACCACTCTCTGCTTATTCTTCTTGACCACCATCTCCTACTCTCTATGCTGCACTCCATCAGCATAATGGATACTGTTCTCTCCGAGTTCTCGTCCTATCTTTCTGACCGCTCTTTCAGTGTATCATTCGCTGGCTCGACTTCCTCTCCTCTTCCTCTCACTATTGGGGTCCCTCAGGGTTCAGTCCTTGGCCCTCTTCTCTTTTCTCTCTAAACGGCCCCTATTGGACAGACCATCAGCAGATTTGGTTTCCAGTACCATCTCTATGCTGATGACACACAATTATACACTTCAGACCTTACCCCCTGTGGTATTAAGGAACACCAATGACTGTCTAGCTGCAGTTTCCAACATCATGTCCACTCTTTATCTGAAACTCAACCTTTCCAAAACTGAACTTCTTATAATCACGCCCTCCACTAACCTCCCTAAATCGGTCATCTCCCTCTCGGTGTGCGGCACCACAATCATGTCTAGGCAGCAGGCTCACTGTCTGGGTGTTATGTTTGACACTGATCTCTCCTTCCCCTCCTATATACAATCTCTCGTCCACTCTTGTCGCTTACACCTGAAGAACATCTCTAGAGTCCACCCCTTTCTCACCATGAAATCAACAAAAACCCTCACTGTGGCCCTGATCCATTCATGCTTTGATTAATGCGTTTCTATATTAATTGGCCTCTCCCACACTAGACTTTCCCCTCTCCAGTCCAACCTTAATGCAGCAGCCAGGATCACCTATCTGGCCAATCGTTACTCAGATGCCTCCGCTCTGTGCCAGTCATTACACTGGCTGCCCGTACACTACAGGATTCAATCAAATTGCTTGTTCTCACCCACAAAGCTCTTCACAGTGCAGCACCCCCCTACATCTCTGTCTACCACATTCTACAAATGAACTTCAACTAACATCTGCATAAATCGGAATCTCCCACTCCGGCTACAAGACATCTACCAAGCTGCACCAATTCTCTGGAATGCTCTACCACCCCAAGAACTTAGGACTATCCACATCTTACACAGCTTCAGACGCTCCCTAAAAACACATCTTTTAAGGCGGCATATCATGCTCCCTAAAAGAAGTCCTTTATACTGTATATAGCCCATTCACAATTTTATTTGACATACCGTATATACTCGTGTATAAGCCGAGTTTTTCAGCACAAAAAATGTGCTGAAAAGTCCCCCCTCGGCTAATACACGAGTATATACGGTAGCCCCAGCTGTATACAGCCCCCCCCCCCCCCCCGTGGTATCCAGGGCCCCCCTTGCTGCACACCTGTAAAGTAAGATGTCAGTATACTTATCGCTGCCGCCGCCGCTCCGCTGCTCGGTCACCGCGCTGCTCCGGGTCTTCATGCTTCCTTCTCCGGCGCACAGGAAATGACGGGGGGGGGGGGGGGGGAGGTCTGTATACCTCTGGGGCTGCTGCTGTATATACCCCCTGGGGCTGCTGCTGTATATACCCCCTGGGGCTGCTGCTGTATATACCCCCTGGGGCTTCTGTATACTACTACTGGGGCTGCTGTATACTACCACTGGGGCTTCTGTATACTACTACTGGGGCTGCTGCTGTATATACCACTGAGGCTGCTGTATACTACTACTGGGGCTGCTGTATACTACCACTGGGGCTGCTGTATATACCTCTGGGGCTGCTGTATATACCTCTGGGGCTGCTGTATATACCTTTGGGGCTGCTGTATATACCTTTGGGGCTGCTGTATATACCTCTGGGGCTGCTGTATATACCTCTGGGGCTGCTGTATATACCTCTGGGGCTGCTGTATATACCTCTGGGGCTGCTGTATATACCTCTGGGGCTGCTGTATACTACCACTGGGGCTGCTGCTGTATATACCACTGGGGAGGCTGCTGTAACACTGCTGGGGCCTTTATGTACCACTGGGGAGGCTGCTGTATACCACACTGCTGGGGGCTGTATACTACCACTGGGGAGGCCTGTATACCACACTGCTGGGGGCTGTATACCTGTGCTGGGGTCCACCCTCGGCTTATACACGAGTCAATAGGTTTTCCCAGATTTTGGGGGCAAAAGTAGGGGGTCGGCTTATACACAGGTCGGCTTATACACGAGTATATACGGTAATTCTCCTTCGAACTCCACCAAACCTAAAAGCTCTACACAGACGTCTGGTGACCATTCATATAATTTTTTTCTATCCCCCACTTCCTCAACATGCCTGGACCATAACTGTAACAAGCCCCTGTACTTTGTGTAACCCTTATCGCGCTGTAGATTATAAACTTTTTTTTTTGTGAATATGTCTTTATTAGGGTTTTCATTATAACATCACATTAAACCACAATCACATATATCAAAAGTTTACGTGGAGGGTTGCATAGATACAGTGTAAACAATATCCTACACGGCTCGATGATTATAAACTGTTTTGAGCAGGGTCGCCTTTATTTTTGCTTTAGTTATTGTATTTTTTACATTATCTACTTTAATTACTGTATTGTATTTTTTACATTGTTTCTCTCCTTTAATTATTGTACTGTATTTTTATAATTGCCACTTATTATTGTTGTTACTTATAATTGTTACTTATGACCGTTTGTAAATGAACCAATGAATTGTAAAGCGCTGCTGAATATGTTGGCGCTGTATAAATAAAGATTATTATTATATTGTCTATATACTAAAGTGAAGGCATAACATTAGTGCCCATCCACATTTTATTGCAGAAGAGATTTCTCTAAAGTGGGCAAGTTTGCATTTTATTCTACTCTAATGCCACCCAATAAGGCTAGCAATCATTAAAAAAAATTAACTCTTTAACAAGCCTTTTAATAAGACTTAAGATTTCTGCTATAAGTCTCCTTATCAGTTCTCCGTATGTCGGCAGGCAAATTCCTCACCATAAGAATAGCGTGTCCCCCAGACCTCGTCTTAGCCTCTCACACAGCCAGATAAGAATTCCAATACACTGCACTGATGGGGGCAGTCACCCCAAAACGCAGCATCTGCAGTTTGGGGTTCTGATATGGCACAAATCCTAAGTAATATTAAAAGGCTTGTTAAAAAGTCAATTATGACTTTAAGGATTGCTACCCTTATTGGCTGGCAGAGTTTTTCACTTCCTCACTGAAGTAACAATTTGCATATTTCCCAGAGGAGCATTGCATAAGTCTCCCTATCAGTTCTCAATATATATATATTATATATATACATACATACATACATACATACATACATACATACATATATATATATATACATGCACAGTATAACTCATAAGATGATTCTTTACTAAAGTAAAAAAAATAGGCTCATGCCACTTGTGCCATACGGGGTCAGACTAAAGAAATAGTCCTGGTAAGCAACAAAAGGATATTGCCTGGAATCCTAAGGGCAACAAAGGAGTTAAACCTTCCACACTTCATGCAGACTTTAAGTGTGTGTCCATGGATGTCTCTTTCTACTGGGAATTTGCGCATAGCAAACGCAAGGCTTGCAATAATCTTAGATGTTGCCCTTCGCCATGGAGAGCAGCGCATTCCACGCACTCTATGTCACTGACCTAGAATAAGTCACTCGTGGAGCCAAGCTCCAGGATCTGTTAATCATTTGGGCAATCAGTGAATACCAGGGCTTACAGAGCTGATATTTATTTCATTTGGAATGCTTCCATCTTAAATCAGATATCTGAGTAACTAGCTCATAAAAGTTATTCAATACCAAAATAAGAAGTGTTATCTCCAGAAAGATGAGGGTTGTGATATGCGGTAATTTACAGCATCATGAAAGAATAGCTTTTCAGGGCTTCAATGTGCAAAGGGAATTACAAAGGTTTCTGAGCAGCTTGTGAACTTTTGAGACTGATCAGGTTAAAGTTTAGTGGACGGCCTAAAACGCGCTACTGTTTTTTGGGAAACTTTTGTTTTGTATTCAAAGGTCACGGCCTGGAGAGTGTTCTTCTAGTTCATCCTTAAAACGTAGAGAACATTGAAAAACATGTATTTTCCTGGAGTACTTGTTCCCTTCCATAAATGAAGTTGAAGTATGTAATGCTACCTATGTAAAGGGTAGACGCGCGCATAGAAAGGAGACGATCCAGAGAGAGATTTCAACATTACCAACGCATTCAAACTTAACATTTATTTCTTTTAAAAATGTCCATAAGTTGTTATACAAAATACGGATCACACACACTATGACGATAATAAAGTGGCATTGCAGATGGTCTTTGCAGACTATTATTAAGGCAACAGGCTGTAACGCGTAGGTCCATACCTACAGCAATATAATCTGCAGCGTCACTTTATTATCTCCACAGTGTGATCTAAATATTAATTTTTTTATTGACATTATTCAAAAAATAAATGTTTTAATACATTGGAACTCTTGCAATCTAATGCTGGATTCACTTCATTCCAGTGCATGCATCTTCTACGGCTCCTCCGATCAGATCCATTTGAACACTCCAGGATATACACAGAGGTCTACATTAGTGTGGTGAGCTGATTATTTCTAGATTTTGATATGCAGATTAGCTATCCTCTAGAAGGAAGAAAACTGCTCCTGTGCGGAGCTCCGGTGTATGGGAGAGATGGCAGAGGTAAGCTGCAATAATGACCGGCCAAACCATCATGCTGCCTACAGCCAACTAAGGTGTATAGCGGCTTAAGACTATGTTCACACTTTGTGTTTTTGCAGTATTTTCTGCAGGCAAAAACTGCTCTCTTGGCAGCAGAGTAGCTGCTAACAAAAAGCAGGTTTTGCTGTGTTTTTTTTTTCAGCACATATTTGTTTGCGGGATCTACAGCCAAACAAAGTTACTTTTATTCACCAAAACGCATGGTTTCACTTTGTTTGCCCCTCCTCATTGCTTTCTATGTTGACAAAATGATGCAAAAATGCTCAAAGAACATGCTGCAGGATTTAGGAAATGCAGCAGTTGTCCAAATCGGTTGGGGAAGGCGGGGGTAGAGGAGCAATCGTCTGCAAGAGATTTCTGAAATCTCATAACTTTTGATGGTATTGTAAAAAGCAGCTTTTAATCTGCATTACAAAAATTGCAGAAAAAAACCTACAGCAATAACGCAACGTGTGGACAGAACCTATGTCTGATCCAATAAAAGTGCCTTAAAACCGCCATGTGACGCCCCTATGCTCCGGTTGCCACAGCAATATTGCCTCCCTCACTCGGAGGTAGTATCATGCTTGGAAGCAGGAGGAGATCCCCACATCAGGTAACCTCCCGCATGCAAGTCCTGATCCCTGACCAGAAGGGGGAGCTCAGCACCGAGTTCAGGGAAGCTGACTCTTCCGGCAAGAGGGAGGAGTTAGTAAGAGAGTGTGAGAGGAAAAGGAGAGGAGGCAGAAGGTGTAGAGAGATATCTGGGAGAGGAGAGCTGGAAAAGCTCACTCCAGAGCAACGCAGACGAGGACCCCAGATCCCTGAATTACAGAGGGACTGCACGACCTGTGAACCGAACCTGGAGGACAGGAATTCCAGGTCGCAAGCAGGGGCCCGACAGCACAACAGCTTACAGAGAGCCCAGATCTGCAACAAGACATCAGTACCCGTACAGGTTTGCACTGTCTGATCGTTGGGAGCGAGGGCAAGAAGGAAGGCAAGGGGCGCAGAATAGTTCACAGGCAGCTGGGACCCAAAACTGAGAAGCACAGCAGGCAGGCCTCCAAACCCACCTGGCGAGGTGGACTACGACTACTTCCAGGATGACCGTACCCTGTTGGACCTGGTATCCAGTGCCCCTGGACTCCACCATGGTCTCATCAGTAAAGGTAAAAGAACAGCACCCTGTTTGTACTGCTGCTATTTCCTGCACCCTCCTTGCTGCACAGAGCACCATAGCTACTACCACCATTCTCCATACAGACTATCTACAAAACCCCAGGGGCCCGCTCCACCTGTGCCAATCCATCTATCCCGGGGGGTCTATACCGCAGCACTGGTCATCCCCGACCAGACACCACAGGTGGCACCACGATCATCTACCAAAATCCCCTGTAAACATTCCCTTAACAGGTTCGGTCAGGGCCACGGAGCTGGGCTACCACCACCGTAACAACCCCGAAAGACCACTGGCCAGGCTACCAAATACCCCGGCCCTTATGACCCTCCAACCACCTTCAGCACCTGTGCTGCATTCCATAAAGGTCTATATTATGGTTTGACTCCCCCTATACACCCCAGAAATACCTTACAAAAATCCCCAGCTCTGTGTGTAAATTTGGTTGGTCCGGAGTGCTTGATTGCTGCGCCATCCATCCTGCCCCTCCACACTAAATGACATGCCCTTCTTCTGATTGATGTGAATTAAGTCTCCTGCATCAGCCACATACCTAGGTGAAATCTCGGCTGCACGAGACTCACTGCTTCGCGCATGTGCACTTGGGTCAGCAGGAGAGACCTCTACGCAGGCATAAGATTTTCCCGGTGATGTCGATGACGCAGGCGTTGTCCACATCATAGGAAGAGGAGGCCGTCCAGCATAGAGAGACAAGACAGACGGCGCAACAATCAAGCCCATCGGACCAGACTGACCAAATTTACACACACAGGTGGAGATTTTTTTATAAGGTATTTATGGGGTGTACAGGGGCAGTCCAGGCACAATATGCACCTTCTTGGAATGTAGCATAGGCACGGATTAAGGTGGTGCTTTTAGTTTAGACACATAATATCTGGTGACAGTTCACTTTAATAACATGTAACTGGGATGTTTCCTAGGGAGCTTTACTCAATTTTTAATACAAGAAAAGACATTTATTTTGTGTGTCTTTATGAAAGTAGAGCGTGATGTACCACACTGTATAAAAAAAGGCACATGGGGTTTGTAATAATTGCCCCAGTAAACTGAACGACTACACAATTCAGTAAACAGGAATGCATATTCTCAGTGAGCCATAACCATATAGTAGATAGTAGTGATTTACTTTATTACTCCATAAATGTACTAAAACACTTTTAAAGTCCACATCACTGAGAACACAGCATTGGGATTACAACCCAGTGTAAAACAGGTTGTAAAACAGCACAAACAATCAACAATCAGCAACGCAGCGGCAGGAAGGGAACGTGTATCATAGTAACACTAATAAAGGGTTTCTGTAAAGGGGTCGCTATCCTGGAGCTAACCAGAGATACAAAGAGAAGATCTCCTCCGCCGGCGGGAAAAGAGCAAGGAATTATAGATCTACCTTAGTTATTGAGATCATATGAGAAAATTATCTGATGGCATATATCAAAAAGGATATGTTAGAAAAATGAATAGATAAATTTAAATAGGTTAAAACTATGAGGCTGTGTCCCATATTAACCCCTTCCCGACCCATGACATTGTACAACGTCATGGGCCGGTTACCAGGGTTTGATGTGAGCTCCGATGCGGAGCTCGCATCATTTCCCCGACATCTCAGCTGATCTGATCTCATCAGATGAGATGTCAGGCTTACAGCAATGATCGGATCCAATCGGTGCTGTTAACCCTTAGTCCCTTTGGACTGACAGCAGGTTTCAAAGGTGCCGTGGCGGGGAACGCGCTGTTCTCCGGCGCTCACATGACAGCCCGGGGTCCTGGCTTGACACCGGAAGCTGTCACGGAGCACTTCCGGTGTGTGGTTGGCAAGTGCTGCCAACCACTCACTATGCGCAATTCTGACGGATACCGATGTGCTGCAGCTCATCGGTATTTGTCAGAAGTGATCAGCTACTGCAGTGCTGTGGTGCCCTATGGGGCTGTGTAAAAGCAAGACTCAATAAAGTTTTTAAAAATAAGACAAAAAAAAACAACACAAGTTCAAATCACCCCCTTTTACCCCATTCAAAATAAAAGTATTAAAAAATTAAAAAAAAACAACACATATTTGGTATCGCCGCGTTCAGAAATGGTGGATCTATCAACATATAAAATCAATTAATAAGAGCCGTAAACTGTAACGGAAAAAAAAACGAAAATGAAAAATTCCCAGACCGTGAAGGGGTTAAAGAGGAGCAAGAATGACAGTATTAGAAAATTTAAAAAAAAAAAAAAAAAAAAAGTGCAAGTAATGTGTATAAAAAAGAACTTTTCATTGGATTTTTCTTTTTTCTTTTATTTAACTGATTATTTGCTTCAATGGGCGCTTCTCCATTCTTCTTCTTCCACTGATGCTGGACCCGTTTTTATTTTGTTCTGAGCCCCAGGGCATTTGCTTTTAATTCTGGCCAAACAAGGGAAAATATACATCTATTTTCAGGGAATAATAACTTTTGCCAGCTCAGCAGAACCAGTTGGAGGAGGTAGTCTGAGTGATCACAATAAAAAAAAGGAAAAATAATCTTTAACATCTTAATGAAAAGGTCATTTTTCCTTTTTGTTATCTATTTTTTTCTGCCCCTCATCCAAGAGCTACGGTATATTTGGGTTTGTTTGTTTTCTTAAACTCCTGTTCAGTTGCAGCTTTCAAAGACAATTCATTTTATCATAAAATATACTGAAAAAGCAGGAAGGGGGAAATTTAAAGGGACACAGTCAGGTGATTTTTCAGTATGGTACTATTATTACCCTTGAATAGGGCCTGGGCAGACCTTTTCAAAAGATGTAAAATCATTGTTGTACCCTTTGTAGTTTCCATGATATCACCAATGTCAGACCCTACAGAGAGCTGCTGCATTAGTCCTGTCCATTATAAGCAGAGACGATTAGTCCTGGCTGTGTTAAACTGTCATGTAATTATGTACTCCCTTCTCAGCAGCTCTCTCCTCCCTCTGCTCTCAGACAGTGCAGTGTCAGGTTTCAGTAGCTTCTGTTCTGATGACATGGAGGGAGAGAGCTACTGCCGATGTGACTTATCTAGAATCCATCTGTTTCTGTAAGCAGGCATTCTGTTGTGACAGTTTCTGTGTTGTATTTCACCTCTTTCTTGGCTGCAGAGACAGAGAGCGGAGAGAAGGATACAGCCCCCACCCACCCACTGATCTCCTGTACCGTGATGTGGTGTGATTATGTGACATGCATATTCATGTATGTGGAGTAGACAGCAGAGAACTAAATGGATCATTCACTGTGTTATTTGAAGTTTACAGAAGACAGGAGGGGTATATAAATTATAGAAAAACATAAATAAAGAGAGCTTATAGAACGAAATTAGAAAATGATAGTGGTTACATATGGATTTTTGACATCACAGTTTTCCTTTAAGTGTTGTTAAATTGTGAAGAACCTCCAAATTCCTCCATTGTTTTGGGGGCTGGGGTTATTTTACAGGGTTCATTGTGAAGTCAACATGACCTGGATTATGATTTTTCATGTCAGTGGAATCAAATGAATACCAAATTTGAAGGTTTTTTCTCTATGTTTTAGCGAAAATAAAATAAAAAATAAATTCAGATTTAAAAATAACATGTGTGTGTGTGGGGTGACTTTTTTTTTTTAATTAATCAGCTTGGGGGTGTAAGCACTTCCCAATATTTTTTGGGAGAATGTGAGTCGACCAAAAAAATGCAAACCCGGTGTATTGAATTATTTTTCTTTTCAGCATTTACAGCATCACCTAAATAATTTGATAGTTACATTGAAATGAACGAACACAACGACACCAAACATGTTTATGTTTAAAGTGGGAAAATCAGGGTGATTTAAGCCCTCAAAGACTTGTGTATTTTAGGGTACCGTTACACATCGCAACATTGCATGCAATTTCACTTGCAACTTACTGGTTGCAGTGAAATCATGGACACATTGTTCCATTTTGTTGCTGTGTACAAACGTAACAATGTGTCCATGATTTCATTGCAACCAGTAAGTTGCAAGTGAAATTGCATGCAATGTTGCGACGTGTAATGGTACCTTTAGATATTTAGGACACATCAAATTATTATTTTTAATTTTTTTTCAGGAGCCATAGCATTATTTTATGTTATTATGTCATTGACGTAGCTGTACTGTGTATTTATTACTTTTGTCAGATTAAAGTTATGTTTGTGACCATTGTGGGTTTATCTTTCATTAAACTCGGGGTACCAACAATTTTGACTGTGTGTATATGTATTACAAATATTTTTACAGAGAAAAATCACATTTTATATATATGCACCATAGGTCCCTAGTGCCATAACTTTCAGTTTTTGTGCTATATGAGAGCATGTTTTTTGCATAAACTTTAATGGAGTATTCCCATCTCACAATATGTAGTAGGTGTAATAATAGTTTAATAACATTAGGAAATCCCTCCAATTAGAAATATAGCTTTGTCTGTTACCTCATATGAAGAGCATTACAGGACCTTATGTATCCATGGTTATGGCCACTCATATAAGGAAAGTCAGTTAGTTACTCGTGGCCATAACCATAGATGCCTAAACTGCAATGGCCCTGCGCATGAGGTAAGAGACATACGGTAGCTATATTTCTAATTGGAGGGATTTCCTAATATTATTAATATCACACTTACTACATATTTGGAGATGGGAATTCCCCTTTAATACTTATTGGTACCCTTCTGGGGAATGCACAATTTTCCGATCACATTTTATATGTTATACGCTCTTTTATTTCACTGTACAGGATGAAGGCGTAATTTTACAGTACATTTCACTAAGGACACAGCATTACCAAATATGTGACAATTATTTCTTCTAGAATAAACCCCATTATTTTG
The DNA here is from genome assembly GCA_033576535.1 of Allobates femoralis. Taxonomy (NCBI): domain Eukaryota; kingdom Metazoa; phylum Chordata; class Amphibia; order Anura; family Aromobatidae; genus Allobates; species Allobates femoralis. Next base: position 75,502,992 of record JARQOC010000005.1, on the reverse strand, counting down.
TGAAAATTTGGTTAGTGGAGGGTTGTTGTTTTTTTAAATAAGTATTTAACGCAGCAGTTCAGCATTTTGCTGGACCGGTTCTTCTACTTTAAGGTCCCTGCACTTATCCTTATACAGTACTTTGAGAAAGTATTCGGCCCCCTTGAACATTTCAACCTTTTGCCACATTTCAGGCTTCAAACATAAAGATATAAATTCTAATTTTTTTTGTGAAGAATCAACAAGTGGGACACAATCGTGAAGTGGAACAAAATTTATTGCATATTTTAAACTTTTTTTAACAAATAAAAAACTGAACAGTGGGGCTGCAATATTAAATTTGCCCCCCTTGAGTTAATACTTTGTAGCGCCTCCTTTTGCTGCGATTACAGCTGCAAGTCGCTTGGGGTATGTCTCTCTCAGTTTTGCACATTGAGAGACTGAGATTCTTACCCATTCTTCCTTGCAGAACAGCTGGAGCTCAGTGAGGTTGGATGGAGAGCGATTGTGACCAGCAGTTTTCAGCTCTTTCCACAGATTCTCGATTGGATTCAGGTCTGGACTGTGACTCGGCCATTCTAACACCTGGATACGTTTATTTTTGAACCATTCCTATTGTAGATTTTGCTTTATGTTTGGGATCATTGTCTTGTTGGAAGATAAATCTCCGTCCCAGTCTCAGGTCTTTTGCAGACTCCAACAGGTCGTCTTCCAGAATGATCCTGTATTTGGCTCCGTCCATATTCCCATCAATTTTAACCATCCTCCCTGTCCCTGCTGAAGAAAAGCAGGCTCAAACCATGATGCTGCCACCACCATGTTTGACAGTGGGGATGGTGTTTTGAGGGTGATCAGCTTTGTTGCTTTTACGCCAAACATATCATTTTGCATTGTGGCCAAAAAGTTTGATTTTGGTTTCATCGGACCAGAGCACCTTATTCCACGTTTGGTGTCTCCCAGGTGGATTGTGGCAAACTTCAAACGAGACTTTTTATGGATATCTTTGAGAAATGGCTTTCTTCTTGCCACTCTTCCATAAAGGCCAGATTTGTGCAGTGTACGACTGATTGTTGTCCTATGGACAGTGTCTCCCACCTCAGCTGTAGATCTCCTGCAGTTCATCCAGAGTGATAATGGGCCTTTTGGCTGCATCTCTGATCAGTCTTCTCCTTGTTCAAGATGAAAGTTTTGAGGGACAGCCGGGTCTTGGTAGATTTGCAGTGGTCTGATACTCCTTCCATTTCAATATGATCGCTTGCACAGTGCTCCTTGAGATGTTTAAAACTTGGGAAATCTTTTTGTATCCAAATCCAGCTTTAAACTTCGCCACAACAGTATCTCGAACCTGCCTGGTGTGTTCCTTGGTCTTCATGATGCTCTGCACTTGAAACAGAACCCTAAAGGTGGGTTTAGACGTTGCGATATCGGCTCCAATTTCAATGAAAAGTCACGTGGTTCGATCATTGGAGCCGATATCGTTCCTGCGTTGTATGGTGTGTACGTCCAATACGATGCAGGAACGAGTCAATGCGATATCGGGGATTGAATGAGCGATGCTCTCCAATGCTCCGATATTGAATGGAGATTGAGCCGGATCGTGCTGTGTGACAGCCCAACTCCGATGTGAAGTTCAACGTCACCCATTCACTCCCATGTTAAATGGTCGTTCCTGGGTTGGGGGGCGTAGACATCGTACGGACGTTGGATCCAGAAACCGCAACGTGTAAACCTCCGATGCGATGCGGGAGAAACGTGCACTAAATGCGCGCTCCCGCACCATTGAATTGCGATATCGGAACGATATTGCAACGTGTAACCCCACCTTGAGACTATAACAGAGCATGTGCATTTATACGGACGACTTGATTACACACAGGTGGATTCTATTTATCATTGCCAGTCATTTAGGACAACATTGGTCATTCAGAGATCCTCACTGAACTTCTGGAGTGAGTTTGCTGCACTGAAAGTAAAGGGGCCGAATAATATTGCACGCCCCACTTTTCAGTTTTTTATTTGTTAAAAAAAGATTAAAATATCCAATAAATTTCGTTCCACTGCACGATTGTGTCCCACTTGGGTTGATTCTTCACAAAAAATTAGAATTGATATCTTTATGTTTGAAGCCTGAAAGGTGGCAAAAGGTTGAAAAGTTCAAGAGGGCCGAATACTTTCACAAAGCATTGTACTTAACTGCCAGCGTTATCAACTTTTATCAGCGCCACTTCAGTCTGACTGCAGAAATCACAAGCTCTCATGGAAAGTCTATGAGGGCCACAACAAAGCTCTCCGTCAAATTGAAAATTGACTTCCATCAAACAATGGAGAAATCCGGCAGGTCACAAACTGCTGGAGACAGATGGAAGCGAAGGTGAAGATGGAGGAGAGTAAGTATAAAGGCCACATTACACACACCAACTTCTGTGACCAACTTCTGAACAGATCTCTGGTTGCAGTGAAATCATGGACACATTGCTCCATTTTGTGGCTGTGTACAAAATGGAACAATGTGTCCATGATTTCACTGCAACCAGAGATCTGTTCAGATGTTGGTCACAGATATCTGTCTGTGTAACGTGGCCTTATGACTAACTGCAGGGAACTTACGTTTCAAAAACATCACTCCAGTGGTAATATTTAAGAAACAACCACTGGAGTGGTGCTTTACAATGGGATCTAGTGATCACATTGCTACAGTTACCCTATCAGGCCCCGGTCAGCACTCCCGATCACATTTCAGGGGTGCAAGAGGGTCAACAGAGTGTCCGCTTTCCCTTTGGAACTAATTAAAAGGAAACTGTCACCAGGTTTTTGCCATCCCATCTGACAGCAGCACAATGTACAGACAGAGACCCTGAATTCAGCAATGTATCACTAATTGAGATGCTTGCTGTCCTTTTGATAAAATTACAGTTTTCTCTACTTCAGATTTAGCAGTAAATGAATATGTTGGACTCCTTGAGTAGTCCTATAATGATCATCTCCAGCTGATTAAACAGTAATTTTATCAAAACGACGCTGAGCAGCCTAGTAAGTGGCACATCGCTCGAATCAGGGTCTCTGTGTGTACAGTATGCTGCTGTCAGATGAAATGGCAAAAACCTGGTGACAGGGTCCCTTTAAAGCAACCTATGGGGGAGAAGGGGTGAACTTCTAAGATTGGTGAGAACACCAGCTGTAGTAGTTACAGCAGAAGCTGAGCTGTGTATATCAGTTGTGTTCCTGCAGTTGATCGCACTGCTACAGAAGCTGCACCTTGTGATCAGCATGACCCACATATCCATCATGGGGAGCATAAAGTAACACGTGATCATGCCACATATGTACTATATGTATTATAACTTTATGTACTATATGTATTATAACTTTATTATTTTTTTTACATTTTTTCAGTCACTTATGTGGATTAGAATCTGCTCACACTTGATCTCTTCCTTCACACGGCCTAACCTGGGTGACAAACAGGAAGACCCCTTTAACAAACTCAGAAAACGTTTGGCATGTGCTCTCCTGCAGATGTCACCTGCATCTGACCTGTGTAACACAACCATGGGTGTGGGAAACATTGTGGACAGGAATGAGAGATACAGGAGAGAACTGGCAAGATTGTACAGCGCCCCTACCTGTAGGAGGTGTGTGGCCGTCGCTCTCTGCTCTGGATTCTTCACAAGACATTTCTTCACAAAATCTGTAAATTCATCTGTCCACAGCTCGGGTTTCCGGAAAGTAGGAGGAGGATTTGTAGGGATCATGAAAATAGCCTAAAATAGAAAATAAAAAATGGTTAAAATTCAGTGTAAATGAAACAATATAGACAGCTGAAGTGAAATTAAAGAATCAGCCTTAGGCTACTTTCACAGGGCTGTGGAGTCGGAAGAAAATGGACCGACTCCTAAAATATATAATACATTGGGTACAGTAGTTCAATGCAGAATGTGCTGATTATTATTATGAATTATTATTATGTTCTATCTAAATATCGTCATTATCTATTATATAATCACGAATGGGTTTTTTGCCCCTTTTGAGACCGCTCTCGCTGCGAGTCAGCGTGGTCATGTGGATACGAACGAAGCATTGGCCGCGCAGCGGCCATTGCGAGCAGCTCTAAGGCGACTCGCTATGCCCGCGCAGCGGGCATGGCGAGTCGCCTTAGCAGCGCGAAGCATTGGCCGCGAAGCGGCCATTGCGAGTCAGAGACTCGCTCTGCTAGAATCCCGATGCATTGTGCATCGGCACCCATCTAGTTGTATCATAATAATGATGAAAGCCTGATGTTCACATCGTACTACAATAAATTCATCACTTAATCATGAGCCATATATGAAGGAGTCGGTGGTTTGACGTACAGACTCCACAGCCCTGCTTTCACATCAAGTATATCACCATTCGCGACAGATCCGGCAGTTTTGCAGCATCTGCCGCCTAACAGATCACTAGTTGCAAGACTGTGTTCAGCCTAATGCATTCCCTATGGGACTTGAGGACATGTCGGCAAGTGCGGTTTTGCTGTGATTCGGCAAATCCAGCACTTGTGGAAATGTTAAAAAAAAAAATGCTGCTGCAAAATTAATAGATCTAAGTCACAGGCGTTGAATGTTTCTCTCCACTACGGATTGGTTGACAGACTAAATAGCGCATTCACATTCCGCTGGTCGTCTAAAGCTATTCGTTATTTGGGGTTACAAATTACGTCAGATGTCCGAGATTTATATGGGGCCAACTTTCCCTCCCTTATCAAGTCAGAGCAGACTGTGAGCGATGGATGTCGTCTACCTTTACATGGACAGGTAAATGTCAACTTTTAAAATGATCATTCTTCCAAAGATTATTTACAGACACTACCCATTAAAATACCAGCATTGTTTTTTAAGATAATTTCACAAATACAGATGAGATTTATCTGAAGCAATACAAAACCACGGCTAGCAAAATCAGCTCTACATAGATGAAAGAGGGACGGTGCAGTGAGCGTACCAGATATTAAATTATATGACATAGCCAGCCATCTTACGTGTATAATAGACTGGTGTAGACATAAGGAGAAAAAAATCTGGGTGCAGCTTGAACAGGGTTTTAGTCCCCTTAGACTTCAGACACTGCCATGTGTGACGATGGGAAAGGGAGAGACCTTATGTGATCATCCGACGATTGGGACTACTCTCTCAATATGCAACTACAAAATGGTTAGATCCACAATAATACCTACCATCTCGACCCTGTTCTCGATCCTTACTCATCCTGATTTCAAGCCCAGTATGGAAGACACAGTCTTTCGACAATGGATATCGACGTGTATAGATAGGGTGGAGAGTTGGGGAGATGGAGAAACATGGCCATCCCTTGAACAACTCAATCTGATCACAACCCCGAAAGCTTTGGGTTTTTGGAGATGCCTACAACTCACACATCATTTCTAGTGGCTTCCCCCTGAGACGACCTATTTCAGACCTAAGACGGTATTTGAAACTTTATGTCTGAGTACAGATGACTGTAGACATGCCTTGTCAAGAATTTATGCATTGCTGATTTCTCCACCAGATCCACCGACTCCTCAATTTATGTTGCAATGGGATCTGGCACTGGAGTTATCGCATGACCAAAGGGCGACCATATACACATTAGCACATACTCCCTCAATTAGCTCAAGACTGCAGGAAGCTAACTATAAATGATTGACAAGATGGTACAGAGTTCCCTCACAGTTGCACAAAATATTCCCCACTGTAGACTTGAAGTGTTGGAGATGTGGCGAGGCGGAGGTTACCTTGATCCTTATATTCTGCGAGTGCAGAATACTTGAGCCATTCTGGACTAGAGTAAAGGAGATCATTAGAACTGTTACAGAGTATAGCGGAGAGCTCAGTCCTGGCCTCTTCATGCTCAATCACTGCGGGATTCCTATGCATAGATATAAACGCTCTCTGATGAGATTCCTGGTTATGGCGGCTAGATCATGTATCCTGATATTATGGAAGAAAGAGACATGCCCTGCAATATCCATGTGGATAGAAAAAGTAAATGACCTCATGTGTCTTGAAGATCTGACCTCCTCCATTCATGACACATATATGAAATTCTGAAATACATTATATAGTTGGATGGTATTTCAACAATCGGACTTATATAAGATTTGTTGGGTTCACTAGATGAGTTGTCACGTAAATGGAGAGACATTTGGCATACTTCTCATGAGACACATACTTATTTTAACACGATTTTAGTTTTCCTAGGTCCCCCTCTTCCCCACTGTCTTTTTCTCTTCTTTCTTTCTCTACACTTTCAACTCTCTTGTTATGAAAGTTAATACGGGTATCCAAGAACACTAATACATACTCTAATGGATACCTGAACTTGCTCGAGTTAAACGAGATAATACATACTCTAGTATCGTTCGGGTACGAACGCAAATGCCAAATACAGAGGATTTATTGAGAATATGTAAGTGGAGAAATGTGGCTTTGAGAAACCAAGTGTTCTGATCTTGAATAGAATAATTCGTTATGATGACATGTATTACATAAAAACATTTAAAAAATAAAGAAATTATAATTTTGTCTATATTAATAATAATGAGCCTGGTTAAAACTACAGGGTTAATTTATCAAGGTTTTCATGCCGAAAACTGATTTGAAAACTCACATGATTTCTTACACATTTTGGGAGTTGTTAAAAAAAATTGTGGTATTGCAATTTAGTTCCATTTGACCGAAAAATTAACAATACACAGAAACACTGAAGAATATGAAGGCTAGCTGCCCGCACCTATGCGTCCTCTTGTTCAGAGTAGCAGCCTGATGCAGGACGCTCCTTCCACTGACAACTGCGGAGGTAACAAAGTTAAAATTAAGTAGTTGGAACTATTTGCAACTGACCGGATGGAAGCCCTGCTGAGGCCTGAGCCTCAAAAAAATCTAAGACATGTAGACTCCAGTGGAAAAATAGACATATTGGGGCGTACGAAGCCACCACTTTCAGTCTGTAAATCCATTGTGTAAATAGGGTTTTTATCTAGTTTGCCATTAAGGCAATTAAATATATAACTGACTCCAGCTTGCTCTTTTAACTCGATCCACAAATTCCCATGTCGGTATTCTCGATTCAACATAACATGCTACATGGGGCTGGTTTCTGGTCTGATATAACCTATTAAAGGAGACCTGTCACCCCCCTGGTGCTATGCTAACTGAATGCAGCTTGTCTGCTGCATTCAGGGACGGGGTCTCCCATGTCTCTGGCCCCCCTGTAAGCTGTTAAAGAGACTTTATAAAGTGAACAGATAAGGAGTCTGGAGGGACTTGCTCAGTAATGAGTCATCGCTGTTGCTGGTGTCCTCCCCGCCTCCAGCCCTCTCTAGTTCGGCCTCCTGTATGTGTTATTGCTGAGGCCTGGAGGCGGGGAGGACACCAGCAACAGCAATGAATTAAAAAAAACTGTAATTTTCAAACTTCAAATTTTTATGCCTGTAACCCAGAAAGTGATGTCACACAAAATAGTTAATAACATTTCCTACATGTCTACTTTAAATCAGTATCATTTTTAAAACATTTTTGTCTTGCTGGTAAATTAGAAGCGTTAAGATTAACATACGTAAAATTATTCATTTTTTCCAACAACATTTACAAAACCAAGTATTATTTCTAGGTAATACATCACATCTGAAGTGACTTTGAGGAGCCTAAATGACTTAAAATACAAAAAAGTGACACCAGTTTAAAAATGTCACCCCTCAAAGTGCTCAAAACAACATTCAAGAGGTTTATTAACCCTTTAGGCACATCACAAGAATTAATGCAACTTGGAATGAAAAAATGAAAATGTTATATTTTCCCACAAAAAGATTTGTTTTATGGTTAAATTTCACATTTTCACAAGGATAACAAGAGACAATGGACCATACAATCTGCTGTGCACCTTCTCTTGAGTGCGCTGATATGCAGGGCTTGGAGGTCAAGGAGCGCCTTCAACTTTTGGAGCTTAAAATTTGCTGAAATAGATAGTGGACGCCATATTGGAGAGCCCCTGATGTGCCTTAAGAGTGGAAACCCCTGACAAGTGACTCAGTTTTTGAAACTAGACCAGTCAAGGAGAAGAATAAAATGTCAAAAGCTGGTCACTTTTGACCTGGTGACAGGTCCAATTTTCACATAACATTTTAGCATAAAAAAAAATGGACTAGAGATCACTATACTCTATGTACAAGTGTGGAATAACTGTACACAAAGCAAACAAATGTGCACAAAGTTTCTTTTAAACACGGAGGAAAAAGTTGTGAATATTTGGTTAATGCACAAAAATAGCTTTTTGTTTTTTTTTTTATGGTCTGGCAGCTCAACACTAGAGATTCTCACGCCAACGCCTGTCCTTGAAGGAAACTATCTGGCAGTGACCTTTAGTACCCTGGGCAGTATCCTTAATCTCTTGATGATCTGACATGAAATTTAGCAGTTATTCAGTAGCAATCAGAACCTTTACCAGCTGTTATCTGCAGTCCTCACATATCACTCTTTACCTGCAGTATTATGAGAGGCTGTAAATTATGCAGGGTGTCTACAGAGCACAGCTCCACTATGGGAAAGGTCCACCAGCTTCCCCTACAAATCAATATACAGCAGCAGTGAAGATTATCAAAATCAATAGCTGTATTAACGATTAATAGATTGAAAGACACTTTACTGACGACAGCTGCCGGAGCTGCACGTCGTGTCATGCTACTAATTCTCCATTGTTATTGTTCAGAGCTGTCAGCTTTAGAAGACGATTATTAAACACTTACTGGCAATTAGGGCATTAACGATTAATAAAACATGGTTGCCAAGTTCAGGACCTCCCAATGGAGATGACCCAGAAAGATTGCCTTTCCTCTGGAGGACCAGGCATGTCATACATTGCACAGGCAGCCAATGACTGACTCTATGGCACCATGTAATGTACCCTTTCTCCTGTGAAGGTGCTGCAGTGGAGTGAAACACTTCATACTCAGTTTCCAAACAAATTACAGCTGATTGCTAGAGATCTGAGCGGCGGGAAATCTCGGAGATCCGAGCGGCGGGGAAATCTCGGAGATCCGAGCGGCGGGGAAATCTCGGAGATCCGAGCGGCGGGGAAATCTCGGAGATCCGAGCGGCGGGGAAATCTCGGAGATCCGAGGGGTGGGGAAATCTCGGAGATCTGAGCGGTGGGGAAATTTCGGAAATCCAAGCAGTGGGGAAATCTCGGAGATCCGAGCAGTGGGGAAATCTCGGAGATCCGAGCGGTGGCTCAGATTATTAAAAAGCCAAATTTGTTACTTAAATTTGGTCCAGTTAAGACCACAAAGACCACAGCATTTTACTACGATAAGAGATATATTCTGATAATCTCCCCATGCAGATATGTAGGAGTTGGTATCTACTGTTCATCTTTTTATTAAAGTGCTATTTCCAAAAGATTTTCTACACACAATGAATGAAGTGGAGGCTGAGCATGTGCACCTCCGCTCAAGACAACTCAAGATGGGGCCACAGTCCTGTTCTTGGGATTGTGGAGAGACCCCAGCAGTTGAACCTCCTGCAAACAAGTGAGTGGGTATAACTTGCTATTTTGGGGGAAACTCTTTAACATATATTTTTCTTAAACATACTAACACATAGATGCACCAAATGTCATAACTATGGGGGTGGGAGGCAGATGTAGCAGTGATATACAGATCTTAAAACAAAAAAAAAAATGGGAGACCCCAGTATTACCAGGGCTGTGGTGTCACAATCGGTACCCATTTTGGTGGAGTTTGAATAAAAGGGACTGACTCCGAAAAGATATAATGAATTGGGTACTGTGGTTCAATGCAATATATGCAAAATATTATTATCAATTATTATGCTCTAACTATCTTGGTTATTGTATCATTATGATGACTAAAGTCTGATGTGCACATTGTACTGCAATAAATGTATCACTTAAACATGAACCATGTATGATGAGGGAGTCGTTGAGTCAGATTCAGGGAAATTGAGGAGTCGGAGGTTTGGCTTACCGGCTCCCCAGCGCTGAGTATTACGCAAACAAGGTGATATTTAAGGGGGTCGTGTAATAGAGTTTGAAAAAATAGCCTGAAAAAATTGAACACTTAAGGAAATCCCAACCAATAAAGTTAAATTACTCCCTGGAGTTTTAGTCCTTCATCCTGCACATGTACAAAAATTGCCACAGACCCTGGAGAGAAGACAGGAGCAGTTTTCAATGCTTCTGTCTTCTATTCTCCCACACACACACTTTGCTCCATGAGTGTTTTGTATGGAATAGAGGCATGGGTGGTTTTGTGACTGTTACACAAAAGCATGACATACTTTAACAAGATACTAGATGGAGGGAGAGGCTTTAAATACAAGTGTTCCTAAACAGCATATGTTCAAGTTAGGGCTGGGCGATTAATCGAATTAATTCGATTAATTCGCCCCCTGATAAGGCCACGATTCTGATTTTTTCAAAATCGTGTAATTCGAATTAAAATGGCGCCCCCCCATGGGTATACAGGGCGGCGGCGGCGGGGATAAGTATAATAACAGTGCGCCTCCACACTTCCGCCTTGTAGATGCCGCAATGTGACTTTGGCGGGAGGCGGGGGACTTGTGGCGCCGCAGCCGGGAGCCGTGTGACCTGCGGCAGACATGGGGAGCGTCTCCCTGGATCGGGGGCTCGCAGGGCAGCAGCCGTAATCCGGTGCACGGCCGGCGGATGGGTCGGTGTTTCCACATGAGCATGGCTGCTCAGTCCAGAGATGGGGGAGACCGGAGCAGCCTGCAGCACTGTGCGGGAGTGATCGGCACCATCCCCGGCTCCAGGTCAGTGTGTGCACCGCTGAGGCTCCATAAACAGTGCAGGGAGCAATCACTGCAGTCTGGGGCTGGTGCACTCACCAGTGTCCTCCATACACCACTGGGGCTGCTGCTATATACTACCACTGGGGCTGCTGCTATATACACCACTGGGGCTGCTGCTATATACACCACTGGGGCTGCTGCTATATACACCACTGGGGCTGCTGCTATATACACCACTGGGGCTGCTGCTATATACACCACTGGGGCTGCTGCTATATACACCACTGGGGCTGCTGCTATATACACCACTGGGGCTGCTGCTATATACACCACTGGGGGCTGCTGCTATATACTACCACTGGGGCTGCTGCTATATACACCACTGGGGCTGCTGCTATATACTACCACTGGGGCTGCTGCTATATACTACCACTGGGGCTGCTGCTATATACTACCACTGGGGCTGCTGCTATATACACCACTGGGGCTGCTGCTATATACTACCACTGGGGCTGCTGCTATATACACCACTGGGGCTGCTGCTATATACTACCACTGGGGCTGCTGCTATATACTACCACTGGGGCTGCTGCTGTATACTACCACTGGGGCTGCTGCTGTATACTACCACTGGGGCTGCTGCTGTATACTACCACTGGGGCTGCTGCTGTATACTACCACTGGGGCTGCTGCTATATACACCACTGGGGGCTGCTGCTATATACACCACTGGGGGCTGCTGCTATATACACCACTGGGGCTGCTACTGTATACTACCGCTGGGGCTGCTACTGTATACACCGCTGGGGCTGCTGCTCTATACACCGCTGGGGCTGCTTCTGTAACACTGCTGGGGCCTGTATACCTGTGCTGGGGTCCACCCTCGGTTTATACACGAGTCAATAGGTTTTCCCAGGTTTTGGGGGCAAAAGTAGGGGGGTCGGCTTATACACGGGTCGGCTTATACAAGAGTATATATGGTACCTCTTAGTTTTTCTCTTTATTCATCAAAGAAAAGAAAAAAAAGAAAAGAAAAAAAAAATCGAGATTTAAATCGAAAATCGTCCATAGGTTTAAATAAAATCGAGATTTTGATTTTTTTCAAAATCGCCCAGCCCTAGTTCAAGTTCTTCACAAATTATAGAAAAAAAATAAAAACCAGTACGTTTATGATGGCAGAGTAAAAGCTATGTCGTCTGTTACTTGTAGACCTCAATTAAAATAAAAAAATAAAAATAAAGAGAAGCCAGGAAGATGTGTTTCAGCATCTTCCAGGCAAGAGAGCCATATGGGAGTGTTTAGCATGTACATCGGAAGCTTTGTTGACTTACATGCCAATCATGGGGTAAACATGTTGACCACACACCCAAAATACATATGATAGGAAGAGAATGATGGGTAAATATTGAGCCCATACACTTTGGGATTACCGTCTCCATTTCTCCTGACTCCCTCATACACCTGAATACTCAGCTAGGTATATGAGGAGAGCGGGACAAGTCGCCACAAGACATTTCTGACAAAGGTCTATAACAGGAGAACAAAAGGAACGGGCACCAGGGGGAGCGTTGGGAGGACTCCATATACATCAGGTGGTTAATCAACCCTCCCAAATTCAGCAAGCAGACAACTTAATTTTAATGTTTATGTGGGGCCTTTTGGGATCACGGATTTTACATAGAAACTATGATTGGCTATCCATTTCTAGCTCATACCGGGCTTGACACCTTTCTACATAAACATTATGCAGCAGTAAACACTGAGCACGATGAACTCGAAAAGCCCCAGAGAGAAGTTTATCGCCTTATCTCATCTTCCTTCATAAAAAATAACTACTGCAAATATTTCTCTAGTCAGCACATTGTTTGGATAAAGAGAAGAAACAGAAGCTTAGACATAAGAAAGAATTACAGGATAAAGTCCCCACTAACAGCATTAAACATTATCTTATCTAGGGAAGAGCTGGGTTACCAGTAATGTTGACAGAGACAGGCTTATTTCTCATTTTCTTTGCACGGAGCTTAAAGTCAGGGGAAAAAATAGAAATGACCGATATCTGCAAACATTTTACCTTACTGAAAGACTAATTACTTTGATGTAATGAAAAGTTTACTTTTCAGTGATGCAACTGGCCTGAAACACTACGGATAAATATTTCAGATCACTCAATATTTACCTGCAATAGAGAGATCCTTCGTATTAAAAAGCAAATCATGGTTTCAAATAGTGAATTTAAAACAAGCTACTAGATTATCTCTGCAGCTTCTTGGCGTCTCCATGGTTACAGACTACAAATGAACTCTGTGCAGTCAGATTCTGTGGTCATACTCGCCCCATTTCCTACTTCTTGCAACTCTATATTAGACTTAAGGGCCCGTCACACACAACGATATCGGTAACTATATCGTTGCAACGTCACCGCTTTGGTGACGTTGCAGCGATATCTAAACAACATCGTTGCGTGTGACACCTATCAACGATGAGTCGCTGATCGCAGATTTATTTACCGGTTCAGAAATCTATTGTTGGTCGCCCGCTGAAAGCGCAGCATCGCTGCATGTGACAGCGGAAGACCAACGATCATCTAGCTGGGAGCTGGTATCCAAGGTAAATAGCTGGTAACTAAGCGTTGCACTCTGCTTAGTTACCCGCTGTTTACCTTGGATACCAGCGTGCTCGCTGGTCCGGATCGCTGGTGAGTCTGCCTGTGTGACAGCTCACCAGCGATCAGCCTTCAAGGTCCCAGCAATCCCGATCGTTGGTGGGATCACTGGGACATTGAAGCTTTAAAAAGGGAATTGGTCAGCAAATGCTGCCCTAAACTAGGTGTCAAGCGGAAACGCTGTGATGTTAGAGAGCACATGGTTGTGGATATTTGTTGTCTCAAAGAAAAACCTTCACTAGGGAGTTCCCCGCAGACTTTTTTTTTATTATATAGCGCCGTCATATACCAGAGCACTTTACTATCATTACCATCACTGTCCCCATCCGGGCTCACAATTTATCTGTATGTCTTTGGAGTGTGGAAGAAACCGGAGAAAACCCACGCATATGTCTCTCCAAAATGTCCTTTTTGCATGTAACGGTGTGACCTGACAATTTAATGTCCGTTAGATTGCTCATAATAAGCCAAATAAGGAAAAAAACAAAAGATTCCTTGATTTTAACATGTCAAATAAGAATTGATGTTTTATAGGTTCTGCAATCCAAACAAGTGGCATGTCGGTCAATAGACTCTCGTCAGATAAACAGACTGCTCTATAAGGGCAGGGACAAATATGTGAGATGCATGCCAGTCCAGATACCCGCATGAGTCTCGCGTGACTCACCTGGAATGGTCCCGGCCTCTCTGAACGGGAGTGTGTCAGCAGCTTGTGTTTCTAGGCAGCTCCAACGTTGCCGTCCAGAGAGATGGCGGCCATTCTTGGTGAGTCATGCGAGACTCATGCGAGAATCTCACTCAATGTGTCTCTGCGCTTAGAGAAATGAAAGGATCAAAATACACAGCACTGGTTGGAAGGAGACTCCTGCATGTAGCTGGCTTTTATCACGTCTTGAGTTAAGGATTGAAGGATTGGTTACATACCTTTAAAGTAGTCACAACCTGCTCTATGCTGTTTAATATGATGTAAATACTTCCCCTTGTGGGAGGGGTGAGGCTATTTAGCCCCACATTCATTGTGACTGGTGTTTCAGATTTTTGCGACCAATCAAAGATGGCGAGTGCGAAATTCGGTAAATGTAATAAAGGGAACCTTTCAGAGAAAACATCACTTAAAGAGTCAGCCGAAGACCATAGGGAGAGTAGTCCATTTCCTGACGTCTTCGAGGAAAGCGTACCTACTCTAGCTGCAGTCGTACAGGCGGGCTGGGACTTGGGAATCGAGTGACAGGGAACCTTTATAAAGGAACACATCAAAAATATTGGACTGTTCTAAACTCAGAACAAAAAATTGGTGCCTGCGTCACCCATGTTCTGGCATTGCCATTAATAAATCCGTCATACAGTTGTTGGCCACATCCCTCCTTGTTAACTCAACCCACGAAGAAAACCAGAAAAAGAGGGGGGACACACTACTATTGGCATCGAGTGCAACATAATCTCAGTCAGTCATATTTGACACTGAAGAACAAGGCGGAAAAATTAGAATGAAAGTCTCAATCTCTGAACCTGCAGGAACCCCTGCACATGGTAGAAATACTCCATGTACTTCCACCACGTGCCAGAAAGTCACCTTAAAACCCCGGGGGCAGATATCAGACAATTCCCAAAGACCTGGTTCCCATGAGTATTGTTTCCCCAAGGGGCTTATGACAAAAATACAAATGCAACAAAAGTCTGATAAACTGTAATGACCATAGTGATAACAATCTTGAAGTTTACTACTGAACAGTGTCTTTATTACATAAACTTTTAACCGGCTTCTAAAATTGTCAATCACAGCAATCAATCTTTGAGGGTTATAAATGTTATCAGCGGGAAGGACGGCACGTAGTGGTACCATGAGAAATCCCACCTTTGGATTTTGCAGTTTGAACCAAGCAGGTGAAAGGTTAAAAAATAAATTGAAAAAAATGTTAGATTAATTCCTTGATCTCAAATTGCCATTATTATAATTTAGATTTTAAAAAAAATAAAGGATTCATGTTTACCATATGTTGTTGTTCCATACCCGACATGGGTCTGAGCAGAAAGAATTCTTGAAGAGGACCCGTCACCAGATAAGGTCCAGTGATTCCTCTAAGGGCCCCGTCACACTGAGCGACGCTCCAGCGATCCCGACAGCGATAACGACCTGGCCGGGATCGCTAGAGTGTCGCTACGTAGTCGCTGGGGAGCTGTCAAACAGGCAGATCTACTCAGCGACCAGGGAGCCACCTCCACATCGCTGGAAGCGGAAGGACGCTGGTAACTATGTTAAACAGCGGGTATCTAGGCAGCCCGCGCTGTTTATCATGGTTACCAGCCTGTGAGGTCCCTTATCACTGGTCTCTCGCAGTCACACGCAGCGATGCGTGCTGGCCAGCAGGAGATCAAGGACCAAAAATTGGTCCTGAACCATGTGCAGCGATTAGCGACCTCACAGCAGGGGCCTGATCGCTGCTACATGTCACACACAGCGACATCGCTAGGGAGGTTGCGGTTACGTCACAAAACCTGTGACGTATCAGCGATCTCGCTATGTGTGACAAGGACTTACGGCTGCTTTCACACTGGCATATTTACAAATCCAGTATGGTCTCTCATGTTATCGTATCGGCACGGATTAGTCCTAAAGTGGCCATCCGTGTGTCCCCGTTTTGTCACGGATCCGTTGGTGTCTGCAATTTTCATGTTCCCAAAAACGGAAACTATCCCATTTCTGGGCTACCTTGAAAATCGCGGACACCAACGGACAGACACGGATCCGTATGGAATTATAATGGAGCACGGATCCGTACGGATACATGAAAACAACAGATCTGTGAACAGATCCGTTATGCTGTATTCAGCATCCTCAAAAGTAAAGTACAGCCGCTCCCACCCTTATCTCTGATGACGGATCCGTTAAAATAAAGTTCCGTGGACATCCGTTGCCATCCTATTGCACAGATCCGCGCCCGTCCGTGACTTTACATCAATTTCATGTAACCACACGGATTTGAAAATATGCCAGTGTGAATGCAGCCTTAGTTTATTGCCTTGTTCTCAACTATTCAGTAGTTTTTTTTGTTGCTCTACATTATAACCCTGTGAGTGATGTCTATAAAGACCATAAAAATAAGCACTAAATAAAAAGTGCCCAAATTACTAAAAGCATATAGCGGATTTAGGTGGGGGGGGGGAAACATACAGAATACTCGGGAGCAGAAGAAATAAAACAAGAGCCAAACTGGCCCCTTGTGTTATCAGGTCCACTTTAAAGCCTCATTCAGACTGATCTTTCAGTCCGGGCTTCATCAGAGTGTCGTCAGTTTTTCCTGCATGTGAAAATCACACTGCACTAGGATCGGAGTTCTGTCCAGGTTTTACATGGACCCATAGACTTGCATCGGTGATTATGATTCGACACTCAGATCAAAATCTGAAAATCGCTGTCAATTTGCTCAGACCACTTTGTCATTTGAAAATGATAGACATGTGAATGACCCCATTCACTATTATAAGCACAAATACTATCCATAAAAACACAGCTAGTACACATATACAAAACATGGACGTCTGTGTGAGTCAGAAGTCAACAGCAGCCATCATCCGAGAACTGCTCAACAAGATGGCGCTTTTCAGGTATACATACAATGTGCTAACAGCTAGTCAATATTTTATTTCTATATAGCACATTAAAAAAAAAATGATTCTTGCATTTTTCACATTGTCCATTGGGGCATTTTTACTCTTCTACTTAGTGTTCTTTCAGAAATGAAACAAATACATTAGCAGCAATAGATGTACTCAGACCCTTAATGAGCATGTGCAAAGGTCAGTGTGAAGGGAGGGGAACCGGGTCAGACATGACATCGCCTATTGTGATTGGTGAATGCAGTGTTGTCATCAGCTGTGTTAGGCTGGTTTCACACTTGCGTATTTTGCAATCCGTGTGCATCCGTTTTTAAATGGACAAACACTGGTCCGTTTTTAGCTTCTATGTTATCCTACGGGGACGGATTGGCCATCCATTTGTATTGGATCAATTTGTGTGCATATTTTTCATGTACAAAATATGTTGCATTTTTGGGCTTGCATGAAAAATCTGCAAGATTCATGGACAGACATGGATCTGTGACTAAACGTCAAGATTTATAATGGAAGTCTATGGAAAACACATTCGTCTCAACACGGATCAATGAAATGGATCCGTTTTCTTGGACTGAGCCTGCTCAGAAGCCAGAAGGAGCCCCTCCCCCCATTACCAGGTGACCGAAAACTGATCCGTTACGGCAATGCTGCATAGCCATCATTGGCCATCTGTGCACACAGATCCGTGTCTGCCCATGACTAGCCATGTGGCTGCAGGAATTTCATGCACATGGATTGAAAAATATGCAAGTGTGAAATTAGCCTTACCTGTCATTTTAAGCCAGCCTCTGAAAACTGGAAGATTACCAATGTGTTTTTTTTCCCCAAAAAAGAACACGATATAGAAAAAAAATGTCAAAATTATTATTTTTTAAATAATACAAGAAAAAAATAATTTATACGACAGGTCTATGTTTAGGTGACCCATTCTTTTAAAGAGCATCTGTTGCTGGGTGTTTGCTGCCAAATTTTAGAGCAGCAAAATATAGAGACAGAAATCCTGATTCCAGCAGAGTCACTTACTGATTCACTTCATATAGTTTTCATAAAATCATTGTTTTGTCAGCAGGAGATTATCATTAGAGGACTAGCAGTTCTCCTGCAATGTAGTCAATCAAATTGATAAGCTATCCCCTCCCTCCACAACTGATTGGCAACTTTCTGCTCATATACAGTGTACTCAAAAAGCTGCCAATCACTGTAGTGGGTAGGGCTGTGGAGTCGGTAAGCCAAACAGCCGACTCTTCAATTTCTCTGAATCTGACTTTTGACTCCGACTCCATAACCAGGGTTGTGAAGTCAGTGAGCCACATATTTGACTCTGACTCCTCAGTTTCCCTGAATCTGACTCCACAGCCCTGGTTGTGGGCAGGGTTATACAGAGCTCAACATCCAAAGACCTGCTAAATCTGCAGCAGATAAAAACTAATTTTATCAAAATGACAGCAAGCGGCCTAGTAAGTGACACATCGATAGAATCAGTGTCTCTGCTTCTACATCATGCTGCTCTCACATGGGGTAGCAAAACCCTGGTGACAGATTCCCTATAAAGACCCAATCAACAATGGTTGGACTGTCTTGTCAAAATCAGAGGGTGTGGAACTTTTATCCATGATTTATTGGCGCTTAAATGCACCATGGCTCATTGGTTCAAACATATTTACATAATTAGTTAATAATCTCTAATTTAAGTTTTCTACATCCTCTATGTATTTTTTGCTATTAAATGAGTGTTCTCCCCATAATCTCCATTGTGCCTTATAAAATCCTTCTTCAGATTCCTTTTCTTGTAAACAGGTGTAAAAAAAATGCATTGCATTATTGGTGCACTTTTTGAGGCATTGTGCACTTAAAATGACAGTGATTAAAGACAGTTGAGGAAAAAAAGGGGGTCCTTGATGTCATGTCCTTTCTTCTCAGTGGAGACCTCTTTTAGTTATTTAAAAAAAAAATTTAAAAAAATTGGCGTGGGCTCCGTTGCATTTTCTATTTCCAGTTAAGGGTGCACCAAGCAGCTACTGGCTGCTAACCCCCACTGCCTGGTGTTACCTACGCTGGCAATCAAAAATACAGGCAGCTGGGGGCTGGAATTCTCAGCGTGGTGAGAAACAAAGTGTTCTGGGTCCACCATAATGAAAACCGCAGAATTGTCACCTTCATAAGAGACGCCAAAACTGGCGGTTACCCTGCTCTTCCAGCTGCCCTGTGCAGTGGCTGTCTGGGTAATTATGGGGTTGTTGACAGCTTTTTATAACAGCTGACACCAAGCACCTATTGCTATTGTCAGGCATCACCATGACAGTTGGCCATTAGCAATAGTGAGTTACAAAAAAAAAAAAAAAAAAAAAAAAAAGAAAAAGACACCTCATTCATTCCTTTTATCGCCCACCAATTCCCTCCGATGTAATTCATGAGCGTCCAGCGATGGGTCAAAGCTGGTCCCAAGGTCAGCTGACAAAATCCGCCACCGGGGAACTGATCAGCTGAGTCAGTCAGCTTTCTGGTGGGCACATCAGCTCATCTGTTTGCTGGTCAGATGACAGAATCAGCTGATCGGGTTCCCTGCCGTCAATTCTCTCAGCTGATCTTGGGAACGGACTTCACCTCTAGCGTCCTGGGGCACTTGAGGATAGGTGAGTATGGTGTTTTTTTTTTTATTTTCCAATCTTTCCTTCTATTTACTTTCAGCAGCGCAGGTAACACAGGCAGTGAGGGTTTACAGCCATAAGCTGCTCGTGTTACATACGCTGCTAAAGCAATGTACAGTCCTTATACACCCAAAACACACACGTATATATATATATAACAGAAACACACCACACAGAGCCTCCCCCCCCCCCCCCCACAGGGACATACACACCCTATAGGGACACATGCACTCACCCCACAGGGACACACACCCCAGGGACACACACACCACAGACAGACACAGATGTGCACAAATCACCTCATACAACTCGCCTCATACGTGTGCTATCTTTAATTTCCAAATATTAACATCTGATTAAAAACAGCCAATGTGCAACACATGTGCCATATAGGGAATTAAGGCAGATGTCAGTCACATGAGCTGTCTATTATGTGTATGTGTGAGCTAACATTTACTGCCTGGCCAGGGGGAGGGTTTACTGTTGGCTGGAGATTTATTAGGCTGCTTATAGCAACCAATCACAGCTCAGCTTCTATTTTCTTACAGGTCATTAATATGACATA
Source organism: Allobates femoralis (assembly GCA_033576535.1). Taxonomy (NCBI): domain Eukaryota; kingdom Metazoa; phylum Chordata; class Amphibia; order Anura; family Aromobatidae; genus Allobates; species Allobates femoralis. Next base: position 75,482,721 of record JARQOC010000005.1, on the reverse strand, counting down.
TTCAAATTCTATTTTGTTATAGCTAACATCAGTTATTTATTGACCCGGGCGTAGCCGGGTACTACAGATAGTATATACATATACACACACATATATATACATATATGTACACACACAAACATACATATATATATATATATATATATACACACACACACACATATATATATATACATATATGTACACACACAAACATACATACATATATACATATATATATACACACACACACAAATTTATCTCACACAGGAACAGAAAATTACAAAAATAGAGAAATTTGCAGTCCTTTTTTCCCTGTTCCTCTGTGACATCACATCCTGTAATTACTCTGTTTTTGGCTGGAAAAGCCCTGCAATAGCGGATTGTGTGAATTGCGATCTGTAATTGCGTTTGTTTTCTTTACAATGGAGCCTATGGAGGACAAGCAGCTGAAAAAACACCACACACATTCACATGCTCATTATTTTTGCAGATCCGTTTTCTACACCAAAAGCGAATCCGCAAACAATGCCGTGTCTGAATAGCAAATCTTGAAAATCCATTCACTTTGCTGTTCAACACAGACATTGATGCGTTTTTAATGCAAAACGGATCCGCAAAAAAATGCATCAAAAACGTTGTGTGAATGTAGCCTTAGGCTGGGTTCACATTTGCATGACATGTCGCGTTCCTGGTGCGGACGAGACTGTGTGATTTGTGCGCAGGCATCTGACTGCGCACAAATCACATATGGCAGTGAATGGGAGCGCACGGTCATGCGCAGTCAAGCGCAGCACCGTGCGCTCCCATTATAAACATAGGGGCTTGTGGTAGCTGCACTCACATTGCGGATCCCCTCCACAGAACGCTGCGGAGGAGAACGCAAATGTGAACCCAGCCTTAGAGGTATTAAACTGAATTAAAATAAAAGAGCTCTTCCCCCCTTTGCCAATCCTATATCTTTCAAAGTCATATACATGTCACTTTAGAGAAACTCAATCCTCTCTCTGGTGATTCAAGAGAATAGGAACTTGAGTCGTTAAATGAAGATGACTAGACCAGCGGATGCAGTGGAGTCCCTCTCTGGAAAGAATTGGAGTATCAGTGCGACTTGTTTGTCTCTCCTTCCTCGCGTTGTCTTTATATTAGTAGTGAGACTAGTGTCTTGCTTGCCTGTTCACTAGTAAGGGCAAGTCCAGCATCAGTCTAGGCCTAGGCATGTGATCTCACACGGGGGAGAGGGTGTGTGGGAGGACCCGTCTAGGGATGTTAGGGAGCTTAGGAATCAGCCACAGGTGAGTTAGTTGGTGACTCCTATTGCAAGGGCCTTCCTTTACATCTTACCTGGTGCTTCCCTCCTGTTTCGCTGCGCGCCCCTCATCCCAGAGTAGCATATATACGGACTTATGTCGGCATTTGATAATCACATGAAGCAACACAAAACCTGCAAACAGATGTTGCACCTTATATACAAGCAAAGAGCTTCCATTGGTGTACTCCTTGACATAATGCTCTGAAGTGCAGCGTGAATGTATCCCATTAAATAATGCATACATTGAGATACCACACCAACAGACCCTTTCCTCTCCCTTTTCTTGTCCTTGATGGGATTTGAGCCGTGGATCCCAGTGCTGCAAAGTAGCAGTGTAATCCACTCAGCTATTGTGCAGTCTGGACAGTCATCTATGCGGATTTCCCTGCCAGTTTTCTGAATAGCAATCTTTTATTGAATGCAACGTAGCCAGCAAAAATACATTTTTGCCCTCTTTGTCAGGAAAGGTGCATAGCTTCTGCAAGTACCAAAGCAATATTGCTGAAAAACTGCATTCTGCAGGAGACAAAACATCAGCTACCAGAGGGGGAAGGAGACTGACTCTTCACAAACTTCACACCTAGCAGCACAGATTAGCAACAGCAACAAGAGAGATGAAAGCAAAAATGAATCAAAATAGAGTAACATAAAGAAACACTGCTAATAACTCAAATCAACTTTTAACAGTCGTTGGGGTCTTTTGGGGAGGAGATTACTCATAAGAGAGAACTAGAAGGTCTGGATTTAGTTGAGGACTATGGTTACTGGAATGTAGGGAAAGGTTCACATGTAACATGATTTTTCTTGTAATTATGGATATGTGAATGCTTGAAAAGTGTTATTTATTGGTGTATAAACATGACAAGCAGCTCTTTGTAACAGGCCATAAAAGCAGCACATTGCAACACACCTAACCATACACTAGTAGCTCATTTTTACAATGGCAACCAGTAGTTTAACAACCATTAACTGCATACTGTAAATGTATCTTCTTTTAATAAAAAAGTACAAAGGTTTTATTTAATTTTTTTTTATGTGACAAATGACGCAATTAAGGCCGTAAAGTCATCTCCTCATAGACACACAATAAAGACAACACACTCGTGTTATGGAAACACGGTCACATGTATCAGGGAGGACAGATTACTATTTAATCATTATGGTACGATAAGTAGATTGCACATGGGCCATCGATTAGCAAGATAACTCAACGGAGTGCGGTAATTTTCCAATAATCAGGACTTTCTCTGCTTCTACAGCTGGAACACTATCACATTCTCAGCCTCGCCACAATGGGGCTTATAAAGATATAGGCTTTATTCACATGTCTGTGATTTTTCACACATGCAAAAATAAAACAAAATTATTTCATCAGTATCTTGTATCTGATTTTCACTAAGGAAAAGTAAATACCGTAAATTGCTTAACTCCTCCTATACATTGCAATGGTAATCATTACACATCAATGCCATCCATGTGCTGCCAGTGACTTTTCATAGAGCCATAGACTTGCATGGATAATTTTAATGAGTAATCAAAAATGGAAACATCTCTGATATTTAGCAGACGTCCACAAAAAAAAAACAAAAAAAAAAAAACACGGATATGTCAATATGTCAATAGCACCATAGACTGTAATGGGTATGTATTCTGTACGTGAGCAAAACAAGTAACAAACCAGCCTCATTAAGAAATACGTTTTATTTTCTCGTGTTGGATTAGATATCATTCAGTGTTTACCGTCAGAGAACTTCTTGTATGACAAAAAAAAATATCCTTCTACCATTTAATAATGGAACAATACCACAATAGGAGCTCTTAAAGGAACCCGTCAGGTCCTCTGTGCACATAGAACCATGAGCAGTTCTGTGTATATATTATGGGAGCCCGGCGCAAGCTTATACCCTTTTGTCAATGGTCTATTTTTCTCTAAGTAATTAGTCAATTCACTGTACTTCGTTAACTGTCAACCGGATGTTTACACCTTAGATTTCCATTTTATACTTTATTAAATTGAAAGGTATGAAATTTAATAATAAAGTATAAAATAGAAATCTAAGGTGGAAAAATTAATGTACACTATACACACCCTGCAGGAGAAAGAAAAGAAAAATCCAAGCAGCACAGCTGGCAACCGGGTGCAAAGACAGTCAAAGCAATACTTACAATACAAAAAGACCATTACACACTTACAATTCTGCGACTCTTCTCCCTGAATAAACGTTCCCTGTGAGATCCTAAGCCCGCCTGAGCCGCTCATTATCACTCCCTGATGGGCGTAATATATAATCCTACTCCTCCTCGGCCTGCTGTATGGGCGCAATAGCTGGTGTGACGCTATTTGTGTCACATCCGGTCATGGTGAAGTCGGCACACCCTTTAGGTGTACCGCCGACCTCACCATGCGCATGCACAGCTTTTGCGTTACACCTAAAGGGTGTACCAACGTCACCATGACCGGATGTGATGCAAATAGTGTCAAACCGGCTATTACGCCCATACAGTAGGGCGAGGGGGGAGTAGGATTATTTCTCACACCCATCGGGGCGTAGTAATGAGCTGCTCAGGCTGGATTAGGACTGCACAGGGAACGCCCTGTGCAACTTATTCAGGGAGAAGAAGTCGCAGAATTTAAGTGTGTAATGGTCTTTTTGTCAGTTACTCCACTCATTTGTTACACTAAAGGACCGCTAGAAAGGACGTCTGAGGGTGCAGGGACAGGTATTTATAGGGTTGGGGAGTGATTTGGAGGGGTCAGGTTCCCTTTAATGTCTCCAGCAGACGGCTAAAGATGCCCTCATACGAATCAAGTTGATTGTGCAAATGACACTCTGACCAAAGTCTGATCTGAATGTAATCATTGCTTGCTTTGATTCTCTTAGATAAGGAAAAAATTGAGAAAAAAATGTTTTTATCCTCTCGACCATGTCAGCCCGCAGACATTGGATTGTGCTCAGATGTGATCTGTGTGCATTCCGATGTTTTCCACACACTCCTTGACTTGTGGGGCTGAGTGCAATCCGATAATCAGATATAACTCATCAATGCTGCAACTTTTTTCCTCAAAGAATAAATCCAAAGACATAACTGGACATGTGCTTACCCCCATAGACTAACATTGGTTTGAGTGTGATCCGATATTTTCGTCTGATCACACTTGGCCTGAAACTACTCATTTTTTTTCCAGATGTGGAGAGGAAAAAAAAACAGACAGTTATCAGATTGGTCAGTGTGTAGATTAGCAAATCAGTTATTCTCTTGTTGCTAAATGGAAAAGAAAGTAAAAAAGCAAAGCTTCACCCACCCATTCAGCGTAGGCAAAGAGTAGCTGTGTCACACGTGGAGCGGATGAGGGGAATGGAGGCCGAAGGGTTAATGGGCAAGGGCAATTGGGAGGCTAGTCTGGCCCTGGACTTAGGGTACCTGACTAGCCCTGTTCCCGAAGGTACCTCTGAAGGTGAGGGCCACCACACTATCCCTGAAATCCTCAACCTGCCTTAAGCTGCCTCCATCCAGGGACCAGGAAAAGGACACCTCTCCATGTGAAAGAAAGAGTAGCTGCTCCAGCCGTACGTCTGGACAACACAGGTCCTAGATGAGAAATTAACTCAATCTGTGACATCTGGTGGAGGGAAGCAGAATTATTTAAGGCTGAGGGGGTGGAGAGTGGAAAGCTCAGAGACACACCCCTCCACCTGAGCTATGACTCCCTCCTCACCTGCAGAGCCGCCCACCACACATTCAGCATCTGCAGCTTCAATAGCAACCAGGATGAGTCAAAGGAAAGAAAAAATGGTTTAAACAGCAGCAGAACTCCAGGATTGCAAAGGCAGCAGTCAATATGTGACAAGCTGTTTTGCATAGCCACAGATAGAAGACTACAGCCCCCCCTTTTTTCTTTTAACCAGCGGACCTGCTGGTAATTACTATTAAAACCCTACGTTGAAAAATAAATGGTATCAGGACTGGACAATTTTAGCAATTTAAAAAGAAAAAAATATAGATCAAAAGCACAAACTGGGCTCATCTTTAAAAACAGAGGAAAAAACAAATCCCCCTTCTAAAGAGATGGTTTTTGGTAAAGGAAATAACTCTGCAGTTCAGATTTTAAAATAAAAATGGTATGAAAGTAAAAAAAAAAATAAAGATAAAAGGAAAATGGAAGTATGACGCATGCTGCGTGTACATATCTTTAGTTTCTATTTATCAAACCCAAAAATCTTTCCAACTTTCTCCTTTCCTGTAGGAGACCAAAACTATGTCATGTTCTGTTTGTTTAACAATTACGCTAATTCAATGCAGGTCACTTGCTCTTTACGGTGTCCATATGACATTTGCTAAAGTAAACACTGGCCAATTAGTTACATAGAAGTATGGAGAGAGGAAAACTCTAGGCCGAACACGGAGCTTGCCTTTGGGCTAGGTCACACAGTGGCCAACGATGGTCTCTGGCTAGACGAGCCAATATAATCAAGACTGTAATCAATTTAAACTTTCATTTAGCCACCACTTCTAAACATTTACACAAGCTACTTACTCCAAGAGACCGGAACATATGATGCTAGAATCTTGGTTAAATATATAAGAAAAGTGAAAGGAATTAATAAACCTCAAACCTGCCGCCGGCTAAGCAACCTCAATACCTCGAAGCAGAAACTGAACGTAGATTACAATTAAGAGCCCCAAATGTAAACTGATTAGCCAAGAAAATTACTTTTCATAAACAATTCTCCAAAATAAGATGAAATTTCAATTCGAGGTCCGTGCTGAAGTGTAACCGGGAGAGATGAAAGGACAATTGATTGGACACGACCTATTAACGTAATACAAATTGTTAATGCTTAGGCCAATTAGGGAAAATTGCAGAACTAATTTTGGGTAATGGCCTTATACGATAACGCAGTATTCCTTAACCACAGGGGTCAATGGGTCTACTCAATGATAATTTTAGGCTCACCACATTCAAGATTAGCATCTCAGCTATAGTCTGGTAGGGAAGAGTAATTGCGGACTGTTGGAAAAAAAAAAAAGTATAGGTGAATCAACCAGTGGTAAAGGGAATATCATGGGGGAAATAAAACCTAGAGATAACTTTTGAAAGAATATTAATTAATTCTAGGGTTGCACAGATATTGGTGGCAACAGACGGATACAGAAGAGGGCAAAAAAAGTCTGAACAAACCTATATACAAAGAGTCTAAAGAATGGATCTCAAAGGGGAACTCTGGGGAGATACCGTCTTTTTTATATATGGTCCCTGCACTCCTATACTATAATGCTGAGTTGCCTACTATACTTTTAAAATGTTTATAACACTTGTAAATCACTTATTCACTAGCTGCCCCTTACCTGTCACACCTCCTGTGTGGGACGTGCTGTCACACTTAATTGTGCAGCTCCCCCTGCAGTGAGAGGGCATCAACGCGTACGGTAACAGATGCGTCCTTATTCCAATTACGTGGGCGTGACGTAACAGAAGGTCCCGCTATGACATTAATAACATGATGAAGACTGGCACACCTGCATGTTTAGGTGCTAGCTAGAAAATAACAATATAAATAATAATAATCATCCGCTGCACACTAAACAGAATGACTAAAGGATATATGAGTGGAATATAGGAAACTAATGAAAGTTTTGAAGAGGAAAATGAACACTACAGAAACTGCTTCAAGACATAATATGAAATATGAGAATCTTAGTTGATGTATTGGCCATTGCATGTAAGCCCGGTAACCAGCTTCAAGGTGTTCTCATGTATACCAGGTCCCTATCTCCCTTACCTTATACCTTTGTTTGTGGTAGCCGGTAGCCTAGCTAAATTTAATCATGTTTTCCACCATCTTGCTGTAGTCAAGCTTCCACCAAACCCATACACGTAGGTTTTAAATTGCACTCAGAGGCTTATACCCTCATATGCATTTGTACCACAGACAGAGACATAAAGTAAGGGAGATAGGGACCTGGTATACATGAAAACACCTTGAAGCTGGTATACATGAAAACACCTTGAAGCTGGTTACCAGGATTACATGCAATGGCCAATGCATCAACTAAGATTCTCATATTTATATTATGTCTTGAAGCAGTTTCTGTAGTGTTCACTTTCCTCTTCAAAACTTGCATTAGTTTCCTATATACCACACATATATCCTATGGTCCTGCTATGACAGCCAGTCTCTTATAATTGCTTCCTCCGCAGTCAGTCCGATGGGAGGAGACGAGTGGTCATGCCCTCTGCTCTTTGCATAGAAGCCGATATCAGAGGCCGGTTCACAGCAGAACCTTCTGTGACGTCACGCCCACGTGATTACAATAAGAAACCGTCTGTTAGTGGATGCGCTGTTGCTCACTGTGATGTCCTATATGAGGGGTGATGGGTGAGGAGTAGCCAGTGAATAAATGATTTACAAGTGTTATAAACATTATAACTGTAGTATGCAGCTCAGAATTATAGTATAGGAGTGCAAAGACAATACAAAAAAAGATCTTCACAGAGTTCCCCTTTAATGTTTTCTCAGGTAAATTACACCTGCCACAAACTAGGACTAGAGTAGGAGGATGTGTTTCCGACCAGCGCGTCATTCAGTTTTCTCCTGGCTGAATATACAAGACACCGATTCTGAATGAAGGTTGAAAGGTGATAATTTGCTACCTCTTTAATGTGGTCACATGATTACCATTTATTCTTCTTCAATATTATGCCACCTCACAAAAAGGTTCTGTATGTCTAATGACCAGAGGCATGTGCCCTATCCCCCTGATGGAGCCCACAAGGGTGAAACATGTTGGGCAGGCCCTTTCTCTGTTTCAATAGCACCTCTGATCACTACACCTTACAAAAAAAAGTGGGATGGTTGGATAATGGACTACAAGCCTTTTGCTTTATGCTAGTTATCCAATTTGAGGCTATTGGAGCTATACATTTATTTAGCTATAAATGTGTAGATCTGGTTACATGCATATAATAATTGAATGGCTCACCTATCACAGCAATTTGACTAGTTGGGATACATTTAAAGTGAACCAGTCATCACGATTATGTATGTTAAAGTAAAGGTATGGCCATAATGGCACTGTTATTCAGATTGAATAGATTCCTGCAGTGATGAAGTCTGCATCCTGGTTGTTGGTTAATGAGCATTTGAGTTTGGGTTTCATAGGCTTTCACTGCAATGGGGAGAGACTGTGGGGGCAGTACTGTAGGTGCATCTTCGGCTCTGCCCCAGCGCCTCTGGTGTCTGTATCTTGTACCTTTTAAAGTTTGAGCCGGTGCCGTTCTAGCGGCAGGATGTGCTTGAGCAAATTGAGAACTCAGCTCGTCTCATGATAGGAGTACCCCAATATCTGCACTTCTAACCACAACAATACAATGGTATGCAAGCATCAACAAAGACGAAATGGCGTCTGTTTCTCTCTACAAACAATGCCACCTTTATCATCAGGCTGTAGTTGGAATTGCAGCTCTATCCGTCCAAGTAAAAGTTGCTTTTTCAGGAAAATGTTTTATCAATTTTGAACGACCCCTTTTAAAAGGAATCGGTTTCCATGTTTTTGTTAGGCAATTTGAGAGCACCATCATGATGTAGTGCAGGAGACCCTGATTCCAGGGAGGTGTCACTTACTAGGGTGAGTTTTGCTGTTTCAATATATTCAGTATTTTAGCAGCAGGAGATTATCACTAGAAGACAACTGGCCTTGTGCCTGGTAATCCTACCATACCCCTACAACTCATTGGCAGTTTTCTGGCAATATACATTGTACACAGAAAGCTGTGGTGTGAGCGGGACTTATACACAGCTCAGCATTCCGAGCTCTGCTAGATCTGCAGCAGAGAAATCCGATTCTAACACAACTGCTGCACCCAGTAAGCTAAATGATATATCACTGGAATCATGGACTCTGCTCCTACATTGTGATTGTCTTGGATTACATAGCAAAAACCTTTTAATGAATCATGGTGTTTGCCCCTACATTATGTTGTTCTTAGATACCGGTTTCCTAACCTTAATTAGACCTAGGAGCCACATGAGTGGTATATAATAGAACAAAGCAACCTGCGACCATGTTATTTGCCATTAAACCGACCGCTGTAAAGGGAAAGAAGAATAAAAGTCTTAGCCTGCTCTCTAATTAATCCATCCAGATTAGTGTCAGGGGAAAGATCAGCGCTGGGATTCTGCCCGGTGATGGCGGGGCTTGCATGTCGTTTGGAGTTAATAACACCTTGGTCATGTATAAAGCGACCCGCGAGAGGAAGTGGGAGTCGTCCGCAGATTCCCTCTCTGGGACGCTAACTTCAATGCAGCAATCATGCCGGTAACATAGTACGCTTTTGAAAGGACGCACGCTCATTACTAACAGATGTCCGTGGCACATTTCCCTCAGAATTATCAAACAACTTTTCTTTCACTTTCATAACAAATTAGCCGATGGTTTCTTCTGCACCTGAAAAAAGTTATGGGAATGCAAGCCTCAAGGCAAGGCATTCAGTGGCGAAACCTAAATCTCCACAGCTGTCATTCACATTTAGAAGCAGCTCTGCCTCTGGCATGTAAAACTTATTAAGCTGTAATTATAATAACTTGAGTTTACATTAAAAAATAAGGATATGGAGAAATCATAGCGGCAAGTCGTAGTTTACCATGTGCCCACCCATATGAGATCATTAAAATACTCACACAATCAGTGGTTCATAAATACTACAATATACCGTACTCCTAAATTGTTAAAGGTGCACATAAGCCAGGAACCTCGTGCATGATTTTTGTAAATAATTTAATCACAATCACCTAGAGAACCGAGCAATATGTGCTTGTCTTTAATTATTTAAGCAGGACTGGCCGATCATCTAATGCAGAGGTCCCTAACCTGTAGCTCGCGGGCCCATACTGTGTGGCTCGCAGTTGTCTTCCAGCTTGATGCATTTGTAACAGGTCTAGCAAACAGCTACCAGTATGAAGAGCAGGTCTCCTGATGGTGACTTTTGTGCAAAGCCCTGCACAGAAGAGCAGATCTGACTGGAGTAAGGTTGGTATCCCTGGATCTTGGTATACTGTGATTTTGGTGAAAGAGCTTAAGCTATCATTATACTGGTGATGGAGGCTCCGGGAGTCTCTACTGTGAGGAGGCAGGAGCTGAACATGGCTCATGACCCTCTCTCAGTGCTGACTGTGACTCGTTGACCCTCTCTCAGAGTTGACCATGGCTCACAACTATCTCTCGGAGCTGAACGTGGCTCGCAACCCTCTCTCAGAGCTGAGCATGGCTCACAACCCTCTCTCAGAGCGGAGCATGGCTCACAACCCTCTCTCAGAGCTGAGCATGGCTCACAACCCTTTCTCAGAGCTGAGCATGGCTCACAACCCTCTCTCAGAGCTGAGCATGGCTCACAACCCTCTATCAGAGCTGAGCGTGGCTCGCAACCCTCTCTCAGAGTTGAACATGGATTGCAACCCTCTCTCAGAGTTGGACGTGCCTTGAGACCCTCTTTAAGAGATGAACGTGGCTCGAAACCTTCTCTCACAACTGAATGTGGATCACAACCCTCTCTCAATTGAATATGGCTCACAAAGTCAGCAAGGTTGGGGACCTCTGATCTACAGTGTATGGGAACCTTCAAGCCTCTCCAAAAATCCAAATTTTGGAGGAGAGTAGAATCGGAGATGTGGAATTTAAGCAGTCAAAATTTTCTACTCTGAGATAAACAGCTGTCTGATGTTTCTGGTTGCAGATTTGTTCTCCCCACTGAAAACACACAAATACCTGATTCAGCTGAGTGTGCACATGTGTGGAGCATTTTACAGGGGTAGTCTGGCCTTAATATATTCTTTACTCTGAACATTGATGGATTAAAATAAATGGAGGCATACTCACCCTACTGTCACACACATGGATATCGCATAAGAAGCTTCCGTGGTCTGATCCAACACTAATGGTACCTTTACACGCCGCTACAGGATGGTGGAAACAACCGGGTGCTTCACGTGCACAAACGGTAGAAAACGGTACCCGCACCACCTTTACACGCCGCAACAAGGTGCGCTACAGTAGGTTACATCTATCTCTGGATACACGCCGGGTGCCACAAGTTACCTTCTGTAGAGCACCTTACCTCATTTACACGCCACTACAGAGGGTAATACGGGAGGACCTGGTGCAGCAGGGACAACACATAGGCGTGCCAGAATTGTGGATTACGAGAATTTCGTACACTGATAGGACAACGCAATAGCATCATGGTTGGCCAGCCAGCGCAGGAGGCTGATTAATACATGACGCTCGAGCAATTGTGTAGTGTGACTGGTCAGCTCCTTAAATATGCCGCCCTATGCAGCGACTACCAATCGTAACGCAGGAGCTTCCACCAATGATCGCTGAAGGGGGGCGGTTTCCCGGAGCCTGTGTCACGCCCCAGGTAGATAGCAAGGTGTCGAAACAACCCTCTTGTTCCTTATTTACACGCCGATACAGGCTGCTACCATCGCCTTGAAATCAACCTGTTTTAGAGCACTGCTCTGAAACAGGTGCCACAAGTGACGGGTAGAAACAACCGTCTTTACACGCCGCTACCTCGGTTGATTTGGCGGTGCAAGATACATTTCTCTCATCTACCCGGTTGTTTCCACCATCCTGTAGCGGCGTGTAAAGGTACCATTAGAGCTGCAATGTTTTGTTGAAGAACCACAAAGTCACAGTAGTGTACCTTAAAAAGTCAGGGGTCCAAGTGCAAAATTGCCAACAAGGCCTCCCACAAACAAAAAACACAAAAAGACCACATGTCTTAAGAATTTAGCTTGAATATCCACTCTATGCTGACAATTTATGGTTGCTCATTGCACCACAGCATGTAAAGTGCACCAACTCACATGTTTTCTCTCTATCTCCTAGCCCTCCCCCCATCTTGTATTGGCAGCTGTAGCTTCACAGAGCCAGAGAAGGGTGGAGATAGATACTTTATCTTCTATTGATAGTATAAACGATAACTTATAGATCAATGGGGTCCATCAGCTATGCCACCCACCAATCCTGAGAAAGGGGCTCAGTTGAATAGAGCGGAGGTTGATCTTGCGAATTCTATAGTGTTGACACAGATTGACCCGTCTCCTTTCATGTGGGCACCAGCTTCCTCTACGACATGAGCAGATAAGCCACAGAGAATTTTGCTAAATTAAAAAAGAATAGCAATGCGATGGTGAGCAACAGTGTAATTTCTATTGTCAGATTAAAGATATTATAGTCTGGATTAAACCTACCCAACACTGGCAAGTGTAATAAAACCACTACCATCTAATCATAAGCATAATGACTGCTAAATAAACCAGGTTAATTCTACATGGAAAAGTGCACACATTTTGTTTAAGAGTAACTCAATCTATTGATATCATAAAAATACAAAATTAGTTTTAATGTTTGATAAACAGGGTTATCGCTGGGAAGAAAATGCCTCCAGGGCTTCATATACTATAGACAAGTCCTGGTTCAAAGTTCCGCACAGACCTTTTATTATCCAGGAAATGTTTTCCCTTAGAAACGACTGCAGCAATTCAAACATCATAAACCTAAACAATGTATGTACATATGATACAAGCGTGATAAATCTGACAGCAATGCTCGATATGCCTATATTCACATGTAGCACTATCCCAATTAGTGAATCCATGACTATCTAATGGGTATGCAGGCCTCCTGAGCGGGCCAACAGCGGATGTCAGCAGAAAGAAGACACCGGTGTGCTGAACTACAACATGGCCAATCCCTCATGTTTGTAGGCAAGCCGTGGTCAGCTTTCTGGATAATTTAGGATTCTTAGGGTAGATGCACGTGACTGCTTTCTCTCCACCTGAGAAAAACATCTGCTCAGACTCGCATCATTCTCAAAAGAGAGGGGGAAAAAAAAAAAAGTTTCCCCACCTTCTCCATTAAGTTAGCACGTTATAGTCAGACTACGCTTGGGGTGATCTGGATTAGCAGCGTTTTGGACGTGGCGTCTCACAAGCACAGTGGATATGTATGGAAATCCCATGCTCACAGTACTTCTCCCCGCTGCAGCGTGTTTTCACCTGTGGTGCGGGATGCCAGACTTCCACATCTTCGCAGCATGTTCATTCAATGCTGCGGAGTCTAAAGAGATCTCCAGTGGGAGAATGCAGGTGAAGCCTCTCTGCACCGGATACACAGGGTACAGGGTGGCTGCATCTCCCTGCAGGTTTCCTCAGGTCCGGAGACACTGTGTCCAACACGTACTGCCTCTAGATCGCCTGCACATACCCTTGGAAGTCATCCAAGTGTGATGTCATGTTTTTCACAGACCCATAGACTTGCATTGCTGATGTTCCTCACCGCCACATAGAATCTCATGGGTAATGGTACTGTGCCATCCATGAAAACCATGGATAATCCTCACCCAATATAATCGGTCGTCTGCACGAGCTCTTAAAAGGGGTTACCCCAAGATAGACATATAATACTCATTCCCCGTTGACTGCCATTACTTGTCTCTGTCGGTCCTGCAGACACCACACATGCTCATCATCACAGTGGTTGAGGAGTGAAAAGTAATGGTAACTAAGTAATGGTAACTAAATTATGAGAAGACCTAAGAGTTTTTATCTTCCTGAGGAAATAGAATAGGCAAATACGTACAAAGAAATGGTCAGCATTACATAATAGTTGACTTAAAAAAAATAGTCTTTCACTGCCAAAACACAATTTATACTATTTTAATAGAGCAATAAAAGGGACTTACCGTATATACTCGTGTATAAGCCGACCCGTGTATAAGCCGACCCCCCTACTTTTGCCCCCAAAAACTGGGAAAACTTATTGACTCGCGTATAAGCCGAGGGTGGACTCCAGCACAGGTATACAACCCCCAGCAGTAAGGTATACAGGCCCCCCCAGTGGTATACAGCAGGCCCCAGGCATATAGGCAGGCCCCCAGGGGTATAAGCAGGCCCCCAGGGGTATTCAGCAGGCCCCCAGGGGTATCAGCAGGCCCCAGGGGTATCAACAGGCCCCCAGGGGTATACAGCAGGCCCCAGGGGTATCAGCAGGCCCCCAGGGGTATCAGCAGGCCCCCAGGGGTATACAGCAGGCCCCCAGGGGTATTCAGCAGGCCCCAGGGGTATCAGCAGGCCCCAGGGGTATCAACAGGCCCCCAGGGGGTATCAACAGGCCCCCAGGGGTATACAGCAGGCCCCCATGGGTATACAGCAGGCCCCCAGGGGTATCAGCAGGCCCCCAGGGGTATACAGCAGGCCCCCAGGGGTATTCAGCAGGCCCCCAGGGGTATTCAGCAGGCCCCAGGGTATCAACAGGCCCCCAGGGGTATCAACAGGCCCCCGGGGGTATACAGCAGGCCCCCATGGGTATACAGCAGGCCCCCAGGGGTATCAGCAGGCCCCCAGGGGTATTCAGCAGGCCCCCAGGGGTATTCAGCAGGCCCCAGGGGTATCAACAGGCCCCCGGGGTATCAGCAGGCCCCCGGGGGTTTATACAGCAGGCCCCCGGGGGTTTATACAGCAGGCCCCCGGGGGTTTATACAGCAGGCCCCCGGGGGTTTATACAGCAGGCCCCCGGGGGTTTATACAGCAGGCCCCCGGGGGTTTATACAGCAGGCCCCCGGGGGTTTATACAGCAGGCCCCCGGGGGTTTATACAGCAGGCCCCCGGGGGTTTATACAGCGCCCCCGGCAGTGGTATACAGCCCCCCCGCCTAGTACCGGGCCCCCATGCTGCGGCACAGCATACAGTAGTTCATACATTACCATCTCCTGCAGCGCGCGGCTCCTCCATCTCCCGCCCGGCTTGTTGCTGTAGTGTCATGTGACGCGCCAGTCACATGACACTACAGGAAGATGCCGGCTGGGACTGGAGGAGCCGCGCGCTGCAGGGAGAGATGGTAATGTATGAACTACTGTATCCGCAGCATGGGGGCCCGGTACTAGGCGGGGGGGGGCTGTATACCACTGCGGGGGCCGCCAGGGCGTGTGTGGGGCAATATGCACTGCATCCCCTTGCCGGGGATGGACAGGGGGATGCGTGCATATTAATGAGCCGGGCCCACGTGACCGCGCGGTGTCACTGTAGCCCCCTCCTGCCTCCTCCTGCCCCCAGTCAGAGCCCCCGTCCCCGTCACACACATGTATATACTCGCGTATAAGCCGAGGGGGGACTTTTCAGCCCAATTTTTGGGCTGAAAAAGTCGGCTTATACACGAGTATATACGGTAGTCCTTTAACACCCCATAGAATTTCCTTCTTTAATTTTAATTTAAAATTGTTTTATTGCATATGTTAATGAGGGCTCCTTGGGGAGGTCAAGTGCTCGGTGCACCATTCCGCTGCATCATCCAATATGAAGTGTACCCCCCACCCCTGTGCGCTCCAAGGGGGCGCTGCAGACAGGAGAAAGTGATGAGAGAGCACCCGCTCTGACACTGTGTGCTTACACCCATTTGGCTCCTGCAGTGTCAGTGTGAACGTGCAGAGTCAGGTGTTAAATTCCAGTGGCGGCCCCTCTGGGCAAGAGTGCGCTGGGTGCTAAGGCGAAATGCACATGTTAATAAAGGGGGCAGAAAGATGAACCGAGTCCCTTGCTGTGCCAAGGATGCAACTACCAACCCTCATTTTCATATGCAATACAACCATTTTTCTGTGGAAATAAAGAAAGGAAAATCATAATGCAGGTCTGAGTTTTTTAGGGGCTGGGATCCATTAGAAGTGTATAAATAATTTAATTTAATTTTAGGGGTTAAATACTCCCTCTAATTCAAGCATTGGGAAAAACAGACACAAAAGTGTAACATCTTTCAAAAAATTATATTTGATGCTTAATGGACAAACATTATCCTGTAAGTTCACCATCAACATCAAGGAAATTTACTATACAGTAAATCGATCAGTCGACCAGACTATTTGTGGATGCAGCAAAAACTAAAGAGTGACAAAAAAGGTTGAAAAAAAACCCTTTAGGGTACTGTTACACGTCGCAACATTGCATGCAATTTTACTTGCAACTTACTGGTTGCAGTGAAATCATGGACACATTGTTACATTTGTACACGGCAACAAAATGGAGCAATGTGTCTATGATTTCACTGCAACCAGTAAGTTGCAAGTGAAATTGCATGCAATGTTGCGACGTGTAACAGTACCCTTACACTGCAGTTCTGCTATTAGCATAAATATTAGAACAGGTTGTGTCTTGGCAAAGTTTGTGAGCATGGGCCACATTGTCAGTGACCAGTAATTTACCACTAGGTGGCAGCACTAGTCTCCTTATCAAGGAGAGGTGGAAACTGATAACACAAAGGTATAGTGATAATAATGGAAAACACTTCCCCAGCACTCAGGTATCCATCAGCATTTCACAATATGTACGATTTAAAATATCTACTAAATTCACTACCAGGTGTGCATCTTAAGGGCAGACTTTGGAAGGTCTACCCTTTGTAGTGTTTTACAAGTTGCGGAAGGTTAAAGAAAGATTTTATTTCTCCCATAATGGCATCTCTCATCTCCCCGTCATCGGCTGCGTCTGGATCTGCAAAACATTCAGCTGATCCTTTCTGCAGCCTGGGGCCATTCCCTTGAACAGAGAGGTGACAGACTACACTGCCCAACGACAAGTGGCTTTTTTGGCGCAAATATCTGCCGAACCCTTAGGCATTATATGTATTAACAGGTTTCCTTGTGACCAATAGCCTCGTGTTTACTGCATCATGATGGGGAGAACACAAACTATCCTGTGAATAACAGCAGACAGAATTCACCATAGTCGTTATTGTAGAAGAAATCCTAAAATGGCCTGTGTGCGATTTCACAAAGTGGGATTTCAATAAGTGGGCTGTAGAGATATTCCAGAGATGTAATGTCCTGATCTGACAACACATCATCTTCATTTGCAGCTATGACTTCATTGTGCCGCTGCTGTATCTCATCTCTATGTACTTTACATATGTCTTATAGCATGACTTCATTGTGCCGCTGCTGCTTCTCATCTCTGTGCTTTACATATGTGTTATGGCATGACTTCACTGTGCCGCTGCTGTATCTAATCTCTATGTACTTTACATATGTGTTATAGCATGACTTCATTGTGCCACTGCTGCATCTCATCTCTGTGCTTTACATATGTGTTATGGCATGACTTCGTTGTGCCGCTGCTGCATCTCATCTCTGTGCTTTACATATGTGTTATGGCATGACTTCATTGTGCCGCTGCTGTATCTCATCTCTATGTACTTTACATATGTGTTATAGCATGACTTCATTGTGCCACTGCTGCATCTCATCTCTGTGCTTTACATATGTGTTATGGCATGACTTCATTGTGCCACTGCTGCATCTCATCTCTGTGCTTTACATATGTGTTATGGCATGACTTCATTGTGCCACTGCTGTATCTCATCTCTATGTACTTTACATATGTGTTATGGCATGACTTCATTGTGCCACTGCTGTATCTCATCTCTATGTACTTTACATATGTGTTATAGTATGACTTCATTGTGCCGCTGCTGCATCTCATCTCTATGTGCTTTACATATGTGTTATGGCATGACTTCATTGTGCCGCTGCTGCATCTCATCTCTATGTGCTTTACATATGTGTTATGGTATGTCATATTCCTTCATCCAATATTCCCCCATCTGCTTTGTAACTTACACATTTCCATATTATTTCATCCTGCTTGTGTCTCTGCCTCCTGCTGACTTGCCCCAAATGTTTCTATTACCAGCAATCTGTTAAATGTGTACCTTGTGAGCTGTGTCCTGACTTCCTCCTATGACTCCTCCCTCCGACTTAACTGGCTCATTCTCTGCACCCAGTTAGGCCTGTTTCAAACATCCATGACACCCTGGACATGTGAGACAAGGCAGTTTGTGGGCGGGCATGAAGCCATGTGTCACAGACATGTGACACAATGTGTGCTACCTGTGGATAGCACACGGACAGTCTGTCCTCGTATACTCACCTCCCTCCTGTGCCGCTGCTCCTCTCACTTCTGGTTTGCTGTCAAGCTCAGTGAAATGAATATTCATGAGCCTAATGAGCGGCACTGGAAGAGAGAGGAACTGTCAACGCTGGGGCAAGCGGAGTATGAAATTCTTTATTTTTAAGTTTGTTACTTTCGTCCGTGTACACGAATGACATCTGTGTGCATGGACGTTTTCGCCTATAAGCGGTCCGTCCTTCCGCAAGAAAATGGACATGTAGCTGTGTGGAGCACACAGACACGCATCTGCTCTACACGGCGACACAGACCGTGCTGAATTACGGACATGTGAAGCGGCAATAAGGGATCATGTGCCCCGTATGTCCGTGCCTTTGGCATGAGTCGGCACAGACGCTATGAGATCGTTAACAATATTGTTGAAACGTCACAGGCTTTGTGACGTAGCAATGTCATCGTTGCGTGTGACCCATACATACGACCAACAATAAGTTAGCTGATCGTTGATCGCAGGTTTATGAACTGGACCATAAATCAGTCATTGATCGTACTTTCGACCTGCTGCATCGTCGTGTGTGACACCTTGATAACGATCTCGTTTACGACTTCGCCTATTCAGAAACGAAGCACGTAGGTGACCAAACGACCGCAAGTATTGTTCGCTTGTCTCGGAATCGTTGCTACATCGTTAAATATATCTGACACTTCAGCAGCGATCACTAAATGATATCCCAGCGATCTCGGCCAGGTCGGATCATTGGTCAAATCGCTGGGACCTTGAAGCGTGTAACGGAGCCTTTAAGGTACCGTTACACACAGAGATATATTGCTTGCAACTCACTGGATGCAGTGAAATCATGGACACATTGTTACATTTGTACACGGCAACAAAATGGAACAATGTGTCCATGATTTCACTGCAACCAGTGAATTGCAAGCAATATATCTCTGTGTGTAACGGTACCTATAGAGTTATAAATAGCTTGCGGCAGGCCTGTGTGGGATTTCAATAAGTGGGATGCAGAGATATTACAGAGATAAACCAGAGGAAACCAGAGGGTACCAGCTATACCTGTCTGTCGACTGTCTCTAATACTTTCCCACTAACACTTTACCATGCTTAGGCTGCTTTCACATAGGTATTTTTTTTTTTAAATGCAGCAGATCCGGCAGATTTACCGCATCTGCCGCATCTTCTGCCTAACAGCCGCACTTGCGGCGCCGGTCCAGCAAGTCCCAATGGATTTGCCTAATGGGGCTTGCGGTCAGGTGGGCAAGTGCAAATTTGCAGGTTGTGGCAGTTGCGACTGCAAAAAAAAAAAAAAAAACGCGGTCAGCCGTTTTTTTTTCTCCGTGGCCGCAACTGGCAAAACCACACTTACCGCAAGCCCCATAGACAATGCATGGGGCTTGCCGCAAGTGGGCCGTTAGGCAGAAGATGCGGCAGATGCAGTAAATCTGCCACATTTTCAAAAAAACATCTATGTGAAAGGGGCCTTACCTATGCTCTAACAGTAATTGCTCCACTAATCCTTTCCCTCTTTCACTAACCCCAAACTCCATCACTCCCGTCGCAAATATTTACTCCCTCTCCCTCTTAGGGGCCTTTCACACTTTGGAAGATCAGGAAAAACCTGATTCTTACAGTATTTTGCCCATTCACTTTAATTTTGTCAGGTAGAATCTTGTTGCTTCATGTTTTTTCCTGAAATCATTAAAGAGAATGGGCAATAAAAATGAATCCTGTAAGAATCAGGTTTTTTCCTGATCTTCCAAATCAGGAAAAAACCGCAAGTGTGAAAGGCCCCTTACCTCCCCCACCTGAGCTCTTCTGCTGACCTGTTTATCTCATACCCCTCCTTCAGAAACCAAAACAAGCCGGCAACTCTCATTCTCCCACCTGCTTGCCCTGTCTTTACTTCTCATATCCGCTGGCTGACATATATCTCAACCCACATCCAACTTTCCCCACTATTCCTCCCTCCTATCACCCTACACCTGCAAGAAACAGCCACAATCTCCTAGATATAAAACCTATTTCCCTGACCCCCTCTCTCTACCGCCCCCTCTCTCTGGAGCGCTCTGGAATGTCCGTATCATCTGTAAGGCTGGCTTCACACCACGGCACCATCAGGTCCGGGGCTGTCCGGGATGAACCTGACAGCCCCGGACCCGATTTTGCCATAATACAGCCCTATGGGGCCGGATGGAAGCTATCTGCCATCCGGTTTCCATCTGTCTGGGAGGATCCGGGTGTATTTGGATTTTAATCCCGGACACAAATATGCTGCTTTCAGCAATTTTATGTCCGGGGCGAAAAATCTGCCCAAATCGGATCCTCCAGGATCCGGGTCAATCCGGTGCTCCCTAACATGGGAGTCTATGGTGCTGGATTGCCCTGAACCCGGAGGATACGGGAACCGGACGCCGGCTGCTGAAGTTCTGCGTAAGCTACGCTGAACTTCAGCACCATGGAGCTGTCCCCTGTGATGTGGTTCAGCACCATTTCAGCAGGGGACAGCTACTTCAGCTGCACTCTGCAGCATCCGGCTCCAAACAGGACCGGAGGGCATATTAACCCTCTGGTTCTATTTGTTCGGACCTGTCAGGCTGTGTCTGGTGCCTTGCCGAAAAATTGTGGTGTGAAGCCAGCCTAAAAAACTCCACTTCATTCATAACCTCTTTACCTCTTGCAGACTATCCTTCATGGGCCTCACAAAAACATGGCTTACACCCTCCGACACAGCCTTCCCTGCTGCACTGTGTTATGGTGGACTTAATTTCTCCCACACACTTCGCACCAGCAACAAACACAGCGGAGGAGTGTTGTCTTCTCCTTTCTAGCACCTTTACCTTCAACCCAAGTCCTCCTCCCTCATCCTCTCAACGTTTGAAGCACACTCTGTCCGTATCTACTCTCCTTCCAACCTACAAGTGGCCATCATTTATCGACCCCCAGGCTCTATCAACTGCCTTCTTTGACCAATTCTCAATTTGGCTCCTATACTTTCTCTATGCTGAATTCCCACCATCATAATGGACGACTTCAACATCATCCCCATTGACACCCACGGGTCCACAGCCTCCAACTCCCGTCACTTGCCTCATCCTTCGGCCTCTCTCAATGGTTCTCCACAGCCACCCACACAGACGGACACACATTAGACCTCATCTTCACCCACCTCTGCTCCCTAACTAAACCCACAACCTCCAATCTTCCCTTCTCTGACCACCATCTACTTACTTTCTCATCCTTGTCCTCCTCACCTGCCATCCATGTCCACCAACTCGCACACCCTCGCAGAAACCTCACACATCTTGATGCTCACACACTCTCAAACGCCAATTTACCGCTATCATCCATATCCTCACTCCACAACACAGATAATGCCACAGCTCTTCCTCACTATTCCTCCACTTCTCCCCTCGGCAAATCTTTCCAATGGCTCCAAATTCCCAGCGTATACAATTCAAACTACTAACATTGACTTACAAAGCCATCCACAATCTGTCCCCCCCCACCATATATCTCTGAACTAATCTCCCGATATCATACAACTGTAATCTTTGATCCCCCCAAGACCTCCTTCTTTCCTCCACACTTGTACATTCCTCATCTAACCGCCTGCAAAACTTCGCCAAAGCATGCCCCATTCTCTGGAATTCTGCAACCCCAAAACATCCGACTGTCCCACACACTCAGAACCTTCAAGCGGAACCTGAAAACACATCTCTTCAGAACAGTGTACAACCTGCAATGACTACAGCACCACCTTACCACCACTGGACCCGGCACTTCACCACCATCGGACCCAGGGCTCCACCACCACCAGAGCAGACCCAACCTACTGTCGCTCTCCCCACCGCCCCGTAGAATGTAAACCCGCATGGGTAGGGTCCTCTCTCCCCTCTGTCTCGGTCTGTCACTGTTAGCTTGTTCATTGTATTTTTAACTTGTTTGCATGTAACCCTTTCTCATGTACAGCACTATGGAATCAATGGTGCTCTATAAATAAAATAATAATAATAATAATAATAATAATAATAATAATAATAATAATAATAATAAAATAAGATGAAAGACAAAAAGGGTCCAGGTCAGCTCCAGGGCCCCCAATTTTGAAATTTGTGCAGCAGTGATGATATCCTCCTATGTAGCAGGAGATCTAGATGTAATGTGGAATTAACCCTCTGTATCTGAAAGCTATGACCCTGGATGGAGGCCTGACAAAGACATTGTGGAGCATAAAATGTACAAGACTTACAAGAATATTGCAAACTAAAAAGTTGCCCAAATAATAAACAATAGAACAAAGGCAGGGAAGGAGCCCTCACTGCTTGGTCCTTTTTGACAGCAGGGCCCACGTGTGACTCTACATAAGGGCTTGCTCACATGCCCTTTTTTGCATTTCTGTGTATCCATGTTTCTGACAGATCGCACTTATACCTACAACAGCAAATGACGCTGTTCACACATCTGTGACTTTCCTCAGACCCAGCAGTCCACACTAAAGTCCAATGTTGGTCCAAGTGTCAGATCAAAATCAGCAATGCAAGTCCATAGGTCTGGACTGGGATGCCATCCGAGGTCTGTCACTTTTTCACAGACTGTTAGATGGGAACAGAGAAGAGAAACATTTTTTTGTTTGTTTCTCAAACTCTGAGGAAACTAAAAAGAATAACACTGATGTGGAGTTGGAGTCTTGGAGTCAGAGTTGTAATCAGATTCAGGGGAATTGAGGAGTCGGATGTTTGGTTTACCGACTCCACAGCCCTGGACTGAACTCAGATTAATTTTCTAGTATAGAGAGTCACTGATGTTTGAATAAACGCCCTCCCTAAGGGGAAGGTTGGGGAGATTGTGTGTAATATGCTATATGAGAGATGTGACAAACTGCAGAGAATATCCAACTAATCCTCTAAAGATGACACAATTATTTAAAGATACTAGCAATAAAAACAATTTTAATTTCTGCCACAAAAAGGATAAAAACTTCAGAATATAGATGGTCAGAATCGACTTGCACACCCTGATCCATTATTCTGTAGCCATCTGACGGGAGCCCTGAGAATCGCCTACCAGCAGCCACAAGCTCTTCTGCTGATTAGCCGGCCTGGCTCGTGTCATCTTGTCAGGCTGGCTAATCAAAAGAGGAGTCAGAGATGTAGTCAAACGAGTTTCCATCTGACTGCCACAGATTACGACATGGCCGCTGGACCAGTGTCCTGTGAATCGATTAGCCCAAACTCTAAACCAAATTTAATAAAGGAAACATACATGCAGCATTAAGTCTTCACCAAACGGCCCTTTGTTACCATTAGGAAGCGGATTAGTGACATCGGCATGATGGCTGGCAGGTTGTTCTCAATTATGCATTGTCAATCAGGGAACACAAAGAGGTTTCTACATCAGTTAAGAAAACACTCCCATGGAGTTTTGTTTTTCTTCATTAAATCTATACATTTGTTCATGTAGTCTTGTGTAGAGTAAGGTAGATAAAGGGATATAAACCGCACTGTCTATTCCAGAAGACATCAGATTGATTAGTCAATACATTTCAGAGCTCCCCGACCCCTTCCTCAGGACACCCAATATAACATACAATAGATACAGATACAGGGATCTACTGTATGTCATATTAGTTTGTCCTGAGGAAGAGGTCTGGGAGCTCTGAAACGTGTTCACTAACAAATCAATATTTTAATCTACTATCTGATGTCTTCTAGAATGCGGCAGTGCGGTTTTTAACCCTTTATCTACCTTTGTCTATTTACACTACGCTGGGGACTGCAGCATCCGTGATACGCTATTATAGGCAGTAACTCTCACAACTACACATGGCGAGCCTCTGATCCGAATATTGCTATTATTTATATTCACAGATGAGACCCTATTTGTGCTTTTATATTTTTCCAGCTTTCGTAACCCTAATTTCATGTAGTGCAGTGTGAGTGTATTAATATACTCCCCTCTCTCCAGGATCCTGCTTTGTTTCAAGTAGCAACAAAATTATCACATATTGAAAAAAAAACAGGTATTGCAAAAGTAAATGGCTTAATGAACTTACGTACTAGTGTAAATATCCGCTGAGTGCAATGTTGTCTACCGACGCGCGTTTCAGCTAGCACCTTCATCAGGGAGTGTGGTCTTCATTAGAGGGGCTGAGATTAAATCTACATTGTGGGCCCATCACAGACCTTCAGCATCTCTGACACACGCGCGCGCCGTCTGGTCGACTGACAGGACCTGGCCACACAATCTGTGTTATGCCAGCCTGGTGAAGAGACCCCGAGTAGTCTCAAAAGTTTCTATTGCCAGATTATCAATTAACGATTAAAAAGTTATCAACTAATGATCACTCTTAAATGTTGATATTTTTTTTTCATCAAAGGGAGTCATTCTTGTGACTAGAGTATAACAAGATTCCTAAAGTTTCACTAGGAAAATACAGGGACCATTCACAAAAAGCAGCTGTATATTGGTGGGATATGAATGGGCTGACATCATGGTCGTAGGTCCATACATATTGTGTAAAAAGTATAAACTCTACTTAAAGTACCAAATTGTTCATTATATATCCAAAATGAAGCTGGAAAAGCACTTGGTGAAAAGAAAAAGCCTTCTGCGCGAGGCTATCCCGTTTCCCTATCTGTAAGTAGATTTCCTATTCAGAAGTCTTGACCTGTCAAATGCAGTAAATTTTCTGCTTTCTGTATATAATGTAGAACATAAATCTGTCATCCTGAGATGCGGTAGAGCTCCCTACAAACATCTTGTAATGATATTTGTCACTGATTTCAGGCATGCTTCCATCAGAGCTTCACGAACTGTAAAATAGAACTTACTAGATCACAATATGGAAATAATTAGGTTTTGCTAGTGAGCAGGGTATAATATGGAAATCTCTCCGGGACCTTTTACTCGACATTTTTTTGCTACTAGTTAGTACAGTCACGCTGATTCTTTATCACAGGAGGTTTCCTGAAATCCACTTGTATAGCCGAAAATGATCATGTAATGGATAATGATGCCGAGTGGCCTCAATTCCCCAGACACAGGTCACGTATAGATTTCACTACTATACTGCAGAACAACCCTAAGCAATCAACCTGGCTGCCCCTCACTAAAAGGTAACGGCATCGTGATGGTCGGAAGAAAGCCATTGTAGGATTTCTCTATGCGAGTAGTAAAATATAAAATCGGTACTGCCAAAATGGCAACCCAATTGTAGAAACAGTGGATTAAAGAAAAAAAATTAATCATTGGAATTTTCTGGATGAAACTGATGATTTTTATATGGTCATGTATACCCAGCCTTAAAGAGAAACTCAAATAGACGTTTTATCATTGCTGTCCCCTATTATAGAAACAGAACTCTTACAAGTAATGGATCCATCCTACAACAGGCACAACCCACATCTGACTGACCAAATACACTATAATGGGTCTATTTAACTTTTCCTGGTGTCTGTCATTGTAAAGGAGGCACCAACACAATGTGAACCTAGCCTAATTACAGGGTGGGCCATCTACATGGATACACCTAAATATAATGGGAATGGTTGGTGTTATCAACTTCCTGTTTGAGGCACATTAGTATATGGGAGGAGGAAAACTTTTCCAGATGGGTTGTGACTATGGCGGCCATTTTGGATCCAACTTAATTTTTTTTTTTTTTTTTTTAAACCAGGATGAGGGTCATGTGACACATTTAGAATTTCATAAGAAAAACAATGGTGTGCTTGGTTTTAACGTAACTTTATTCTTTTGCGAGTTATATCAAGTTGATATCACCATTCATTCGCATTTTATTTAGGTGTATCCATATAAATGGCCTACCCGGGCAATTGTCTATGATGTGAAGATACGAGATGTGCAGCATCTGAAACAGATACTGGAAGCCTGTGCTAGCATTTCTTCAGCAGTGTTGCTATCAGTGTGTCTATAGTGGGAGAAGAGGGTTGCATTGACGATCCAACATAATGGACAGCACTTTAAACACATTTTATAAGTGGTCATAAACTTGGAAATAATTCATGAAATAATAAAGTTGCGTTAAAACCAAGCACACCATTGTTTTCCTTATGAAATTCTCAATGAGTTTGATGTATCACAGGACCCTCTTTCCAATGAAAAAAATAAAGTTGGATCCAAAATGGCCGACTTCAAAATGGCCACCATGATCACCACCCATCTGGAAAAGGTCCCTCCTCCCATATACTAATGTGCCACAAACACAACTTAATATCACAACCATTCCAATTTTATTTAGGTGTATCCACATAGATGGCCCATCCTGTACCTTTACCTTGTTAGGCTGCTTTCACATAACAATATTCGGATTTCCGATGCTGTCCAATCAAAATCGGACAGCATCGGATCCAAATTTGGCCTCCATGCAGCCCTATGGGCATCGGACCGAATCGGATGCGCACTAAATGCCATCCGATTTGGTCCGATCCGATTCTGAGCATGCTCAGTACAGTAAAACTGCTCCTAACTAGGAGCATAAGGGTTAAAAAAAAAAAAAAAAGTTTATTTCACCTCCCCCCGAGCCCCCGCCGTCTTCCGCCATCTTCTTTGAGGCTCCCGGTGGCTCCCGCACGGTGGTTACCATGGTGAACCCGCGGTCACGTGACTGTGACATCACCGCAGGTCCTATAAGGCAGAGGAAGCCCTCTGCTGACACCGGCAGCCTGCGGGAGCCACCGGGAGCCTCCAAGAAGATGGCGGAAGACGGCGGGGGCTCGTGGAGAGGTGAGAATAACCTTTTTTTTTTTCTTTTTTTCACCCCGCAGGGAACGATTTTATGCCGGAATCGGGTGCCTATTTGGCACCTGATTCCAGGCATCAGAAGGGAGCCGATGCTGTCCGATTTATATCGGACAGCATCGGCTCCCTAAAAATCGTAATGTGAAGGTAGCCTTACCTTGTAGAGTTGGAGCAAATCAGTCTATTGGCCATTGTCTATCGCCTCTGGAAAGAATCCCTAATTTAAGGCATCCGGAGCTGTTCCGTTTCTTTGCTGGCCTGGCATGATACCCCACGTACATCACACCACAATGGCTAAGTAAAAGGTGACGGTCGGATGCCATCACGCAAGTGGTTCTCAAAACTAGTGTCCAGACGCCAAATATTACAGACGTGGCCGATGGACTGGGTCTAGTGCATCAATTAGCACCAACTCTAATCTCATGCTCAAACATGTGTTAGGTTATTGTTAAAAAATATATATATAAAAAGTATAGTGAGTGTAATCCAATTTCTGATACTGGACAGCCATTTAACCCAGTTTTAAAGGTGTTTTCCAGTCTAAAAAGATAAATATTAGGGATGAGCGAGTATGCTCGGCGCTACTCGTTACTCGCACGAGTATCCAGGTACTCGGGATGCTCGGCGAGCACCGAGTACCACTGAGATGCTCGGACTCCTCACTAATAATAAGCGATCTGACACATACACAGCTCCCTTCAGTGCACACAGTGAGCTGGCACCTCATAGAGAGCAAATTGATTGTTAGGGTCCATCTGTGGGCCACAGCAAGGTGTTGTATGCAGCGGCGATTTGAAAAAGCCCACCCTCCCGCCCTTTCCCAGAAACACTCGTGCTATAGCCGGAAGTCTGTGGGCGGAGGCTGTCACCAATTGACTTACATTGGGCTCGGTGCTCTGGCCGAACACACGCGTATCTTGGGATGCTCGGCCAGAGCATCGAGCACCCGAGCATTTTAGTGCTCGCTCATCTCTAATAAATATGCAGTCAAGTTATATGACTGCAGACTTATCAATCCTCACAGCACACGCTGCGAAGATTTGCCGGTTTCCAAGGCAGGAATGGTGGTCATGTGACCACAATTGTGCTATATGCAAGATGGACATGGCTACTAGTCAGACAGACTCACTCCATACACTTGTATTGAGTGAGACCGCGTCCACTAGATGGGTTCTAGCCGGGAACATGTATACGGCATAATTGAGTTCTGTTCTCAGGCTTAGAAACTGGTGAACACTGCAGCGCACAGTGCGGATGCTGGGAGTATTGATAGGTCTTCAGTCATATAGAATGATTGTTGAATTATCATTTTAGACCAGACAAACCCTTTAATGCACAGGAAAGATATCAGACTATGCATACACAGCAGCGTTCATATCACAAGCAGAGTGCAATCTCCAGTACAGGAAGGTGCAGAGAAAATTAGCTGGCAAAAGCCATATAGGAAACTGGAAGCCCAGAGATCTGTGGTCGTCACTCAATGCATTGTTGGCTCGTTGCATGGGTAAATGCTACCTGATATTTTTAACCAGAAACGTTTAATTAGTGGCATGAGAGAGGGTTACTTGCCTTACTATGCGCTCCTCCATTATAGATGTGGATACTGGTGCCCTGTAGCGCGCCATATGTGTGCTGGGTGGTGCTGCGAACCTTATACATCATGGTTTCCCGTTACCAGTTCACAAAGAACCACCACAATTCTTATAAACACCGAAGAAAAGTCAACAGCTTGAAAAAGGCTGCGAGAAAATGTGTTCCCATGCGGAGTCTTAGCAACGCGGATGGTTCCACCTAAAGATTTGTTTAACTTTGAAAAAAAAAGATCTAAAACACTCGCTGTAACGCAGAACATCAGAACAACATCTGTCCTAAAAGTATATGAAAAAGGGCGGAAACAATGATTTCACCCCGTCCCGCTCCTTTCATAACTCACGGTGGTCTAGTAACCATTCTGATAGCACTCTTGTTGCCAGGGTCACTAAATGGAAACAGGTGCGATCAAAAACGGAGAATTAAAGATTTCTCCGTACTTGAAACCACCTGAAGTCACATTTCCATAAACTTTCCTCCTGCGACTCCATCGAAATTTGCTAAATGCTTTCACAGGAAAAGGATTATAAATTGCCTGTGGACCATCACATTTCAACGGGAGAAATCCAGATTGATTATTGCCCTTCTGAAGATTTTTTTATGCTCACATTAGAAAACATTAAACAATTTTATTAAGTGTTTGCTGCCACAGGGTGTAAATTTTTCTGCAGGCAGAGACAGATGTAGGAAGTCAGAATACGTGGAGCAATAAAAGAGTATTTAAGAAGATAAAAAAATAAAAAGTACGGTATATATGTTCATCTTTTTATGGAAAACCATAAGAACTAACTGTAAATTACTTCCATGTTTGGAGCACACAAAACTGTTTGACACTGATCATCAACTGGATTGAACAGAGTTGCAATACCAAACACTGCCTACCTAAAGCTGCTTTCACATCAGCGGTTTTTTTAAATCGCGGCAGATGCGGTGAAAAAAATACATCTGCCGCTATTACCGCATAACCGCTGCACTTGCGGCACGCACCATAGAATGTCTATGCGGCTTGCGGCAGGTGCAGCAAGTGCAGTATCGGCACTTGCCGCAGGTGTGGCCGCAAAAAAAAACGCGGCTGACCGCGGTTTTTTTTGCAGCCGCACCTGACGCAAGTGCCTAAACCGCATTTGCCGCACTTGCCGCAAACTTACCGCAAGCCCCATAGACATTGCATGGGGCTTGCCGCAACTGTGCCGCAAGTGCAGCGGTTATGCGGTAATCACGGCAGGTGAGGTTTTTTCACCGCATCTGCCGCGATTTCAAAAAACCAAATTCTTTAATACAGTTAGGGCCAGAAATATTTGGACAGTGACACAATTTTCGCGAGTTGGGCTCTGCATGCCACCACATTGGATTTGAAATGAAACCTCTACAACAGAATTCAAGTGCAGATTGTAACGTTTAATTTGAAGGGTTGAACAAAAATATCTGATAGAAAATGTAGGAATTGTACACATTTATTTACAAACACTCCATATTTTAGGAGGTCAAAAGTAATTGGACAAATAAACATAACCCAAACAAAATATTTTTATTTTCAATATTTTGTTGCGAATCCTTTGGAGGCAATCACTGCCTTAAGTCTGGAACCCATGGACATCACCAAACGCTGGGTTTCCTCCTTCTTAATGCTTTGCCAGGCCTTTACAGCCGCAGCCTTCAGGTCTTGCTTGTTTGTGGGTCTTTCCGTCTTAAGTCTGGATTTGAGCAAGTGAAATGCATGCTCAATTGGGTTAAGATCTGGTGATTGACTTGGCCATTGCAGAATGTTCCACTTTTTTGAACTCATGAACTCCTGGGTAGCTTTGGCTGTATGCTTGGGGTCATTGTCCATCTGTACTATGAAGCGCCGTCCAATCAACTTTGCAGCATTTGGCTGAATCTGGGCTGAAAGTATATCCGGTACACTTCAGAATTCATCCGGCTACTCTTGTCTGCTGTTATGTCATCAATAAACACAAGTGACCCAGTGCCATTAAAAGCCATGCATGCCCATGCCATCACGTTGCCTCCACCATGTTTTACAGAGGATGTGGTGTGCCTTGGATCATGTGCCGCTCCCTTTCTTCTCCAAACTTTTTTTCTTCCCATCATTCTGGTACAGGTTGATCTTTGTCTCATCTGTCCATAGAATACTTTTCCAGAACTGAGCTGGCTTCTTGAGGTGTTTTTCAGCAAATTTAACTCTGGCCTGTCTTATTTTTGGAATTGATGAATGGTTTGCATCTAGATGTGAACCCTTTGTATTTACTGTCATGGAGTCTTCTCTTTACTGTTGACTTAGAGACAGATACACCTACTTCACTGAGAGTGTTCTGGACTTCAGTTGATGTTGTGAACGGGTTCTTCTTCACCAAATAAGGTATGCGGCGATCATCCACCACTGTTGTCATCCGTGGACGCCCAGGCCTTTTAGAGTTTCCAAGCTCACCAGTCAATTCCTTTTTTCTCAGAATGTACCCAACTGTTGATTTTGCTACTCCAAGCATGTCTGCTATCTCTCTGATGGATTTTTTCTTTTATTTCAGCCTCAGGATGTTCTGCTTCACCTCAATTGAGAGTTCCTTTGACCGCATGTTGTCTGGTCACAGCAACAGCTTCCAAATGCAAAACCACACACCTGGAATCCACCCCTGACCTTTTAACTACTTCATTGATTACAGGTTAACGAGGGAGACGCCTTCAGAGTTAATTGCAGCCCTTAGAGTCCATTGTCCAATTACTTTTGGTCCCTTGAAAAAGAGGAGGCTATGCATTACAGAGCTATGATTCCTAAACCCTTTCTCCGATTTGGATGTGGAAACTCTCATATTGCAGCTGGGAGTGTGCACTTTCAGCCCATATTATATATATAATTGTATTTCTGAACATGTTTTTGTAAACAGCTAAAATAACAAAACTTGTGTCACTGTCCAAATATTTCTGTCCCTAACTGTAAATAAGAGATAAAATAGAAGTTGAGGTTAAGTGCTAATCTTCAGGAACCTTAGGGTACAGTCACACGAGGTGACGTCGCCGGAGATATCGGCAGCGATGGGCGGGAGCGCGCACGTTTTTGGCGCCCCGCCAGCGTCGCCGTCACATGTTTTCATGCGGCGACACCTCCGGCAACGCACCAGCGATCTTACAGACGCCATCGCCGCTGGTGTGTCCAAAAACCCCAGCGGCGATTCTGTAACATGGGAGCCTATGGCCTGTAAGATCGCTGTCCCCCTGTTACATGGGGTGATGTGTACACATCGCCCCAGAGTGCTCGCCTGGTTCAGAGCACTGCTGAGAAACCAGGCGACCACTCAAAGGCCTCGCCATCGCCTATTTACATTAGGCGACGCACAGGCCATGTCGGCAGTGATAGGCCACGCCCCTGTGTCGCCTATAAAATCGCCGCCGATATGGCCTTGTGTCACGGTACCCTTATAGGTTTTGGAGGTACTGTGAAAAGCAGCTGTTTATTAGTATGTATTTGCATAAAACCAATGAAAAATCAATGCAAAAACACCTTATGCGAACATAGCCTTACAGAAGAGATACCCCTATAATATCTATATAATACTTATTTTGCGTCTATTGAGGAAGCATTACCATCTGAAAGGTATTGCCCCCCGAACATGACCTGTACTTCTAGTGAAGTATAAATAAAGCAAACCTCAGCCTGGGAAGAGTTATTCTCCGAAAGTGTATAACCCCTCGAGAAACAATGAAGCCTTTTGCAG
The DNA here is from genome assembly GCA_033576535.1 of Allobates femoralis. NCBI lineage: Eukaryota > Metazoa > Chordata > Amphibia > Anura > Aromobatidae > Allobates > Allobates femoralis. The sequence continues at coordinate 75,450,399 of JARQOC010000005.1, read as the reverse complement.
ACGACCATACAAAATGTAATCGAAAAAAGGTATTTTCGGAGATGAGCCAGTATTCAGAAAATACAAAGGAACAGAAATCTGGTTTGGATAAGGAAGTGATCTTCTCAAGAGGTGGTATTTTGGGGAGGTAAGTCTAGCGTAAGTGTGCTTATTTTACTGCTACTATTTATCCTACAGTCTATAGTGTACATCATAGTGAGGTGTAAGTAGCATATTATAGCTTGGCGAATGAAAAAAGAAAATTGTCTGGATTAAATAGTTCTTAAGGCCCAGTCTCACATAACGACGCATCAGCGAGCCTGATCACGCTGTGCAGAGATCGCTGGTAAGATGTCAAACAGGCATCTTACCAGCGATGTGAACAACAACGCACTAGCGATCCAGAATTATATCGAGGTCGTTGTGAATTTTCTCTCCATAGCGTAGCATTGAGATCGTTGCTCATTATCTCTGTCAAATACAACGATGTAGTGTTCCCAGCGGGAGCACAACGACGCAGGAATGACCCAGAGCAGTGTGTAACGATCAACGACCTCACAGCAGGAGCCAGATCGTTGGTGCGTGCCACGCAGAACAACATCGCTATTGGGATCGCTGTTGCGTCATGAAATCCATGACGCAACAGCGATCTCGTTAGCGATCTCTTTATGTGTGACAGGGCCTTTAGAGCTGATGAGGTTGGTGTACTTACTTTGAAAATCCATTTTAAAATGGCTGCATAAACCTGTTAATGAGTGAGAGAGCTAATGAGTCACGTATATGCAATCTCCACCCAACCAGGCTGACTGAAGGCTGCAGCTTGTACTGAACACTGAGATCTCAGCAGTTGGGAGGGACACTGAAGAGCTGTCAATCAGGTTACGACATTGACTGTAAACTTTCAGAAAGGATTACACAGCCATCCTACTGTAATTTGAAATACATGGACGGGACCGGGTCCAGCTGAGTGATGGCCACCCTTGTGATTAGTTTTTACCCATGGCCCGTGAATAAAAACTATTCTATGTGGTGTTGATGTCAAAATAACTGGATCTCTCATCAGAGGATCCACAAGTGATTCTGTAGTGATCCCTTTAAATTGAACGTTTACATAAACTCATATCCCACAGCCCTTTGCAATTTACATATTAAGAGATTCACCAACTCTGAAAGCAATACTTAAGGTTAAACATTTGTAAATTAGGCCTTCATGTAAATACCTCCTGGGACCGTGGTACAGTCGTACAGAAGATTAGCACTTGTAAGAATGCGAGTTATGCTACAAAAATATACAGAGGCTCATAAACACAACCAGCATCCAGTTATCCTTCACTTATCGTGGATTGGGTTTCAGCTTTACCAGCGCGTGTGTAATTTGGAAATTACAGAACTGATTCTCTGCTTACTTTCAAAGTGATTAATCAAAGTCAAAAGAAAGCCAACCATCAAATGGGGCATGTTTCAGATTTCCTAGTTTTATATGTGTATATACGTAAATAAAGGGGGAACAAAAAGGAGAAAAAAGAAGAACAAACTTATTCCGTTTAATCAAAGCAACATTTGCAAAAACCCATAAATATATGTATCCTATTTAATAGCAATTAAGTCTTCAATTGCTGTCTGACTTGTACAATTCTTCCTTGCTCTGGTCCTGCTACTTGATTACACATTCCAAACCTAATCTTCTCCAGAAAGCTCCCTGGCGGACAAACACGTTACATCCCATACGCAAGACTGAAAAGGAGGAACATTGTGGAGCCAAATTGCTTTACAAAAAAATGACAGTAAATTTGATTAATTCTAGAATATGAGACAACAATTAACACACAAAATAGTTCAATATAAAATTGCTGACAAAGATACGGCCCTGCAACATGTGCGGTAGATTCTTGCCATGCATCTGACCAGTATAGAATCTCCCATCTCAGAGATAGCTCACTTTGCATACATACATGCTATGGGATTCTCTGGCAAGTATAGTAATATAGATATTATTGTGGTGACCACATCATAGTACATATGAACATATACAGATAAGAATAATAGTAATAGGTATAGTACCTTTAACATAGTATGTACACATATATAGAGCAATCCACATAAATCTGAAAAGGTACATCTTATACATACAAGTATAGTAATATAGATATTATTGTGGTGACCACATCATAGTACATATAAACATATACAGATAAGAATAATAGTAATAGGTATAGTACCTTTAACATAGTATGTACACATATATAGAGGCAATCCACATAAATCTGAAAAGGTACATCTTATACATGGCAATTGCCACCATTGTCCCATAAATTGGTATTATATTAGGTGGCTTCCCTTCTAATACTCTCGTACCCCTCCAAGCTAAATAATATAGGAGAATCTCATATAATCAGCCATACAGGAGTGCAAGTGCAGGAGAAGCAAAGGAGGAGGTCTCCGTCTCAATAGAACTCCAACGTAGGTTTCGCGTTGTTAATACTAAAGCTTTATCATCGGGAGTCTTGTTGCAGGGCTGTATCTTTGTCATCAATTCTATAATGAACTATTTTGTGCGTTAATTGTTGTCTCAGTCTAGAAATAATATTTACTGTGAATTTTTGTAAACCAATTTGGCTCCACAATTTTCCTCCTTTTTTTCCCATTGCTAGCTGTGTTTGAGCCGCTTGTGTCATATCGGCTAAGCCTCATACATGTTCTTCAGCCCACCCTCTGTGCCTGCGTTGTGATTAGTTGCCATGCACACTAGTGTAAAAATAAAGAATTTATTTTTTTTTAACAATCCAGTGTGGGGTGCTCCATATTTTTTATTCTCAGCGCAGATAAAGTAGCCTGTGGCCTATGACCCTCAGCTGTCTGCGTTATATTGGCTGTGTATCAAAATATGGGGACCACATACCTTTTTTTTTTTTTTTTTTTAATTTATTTATTACCGAAATAATTAATAACTTGAAGTGAGTGTATATTCACATATAAGGGTGCTTTCACATTACGATTTTTCTCCTGTCGGTGGGATCCTACTTTTTGTACACCACAGGTGGTGACCTATTTCTGTGTCCAGATCCGTGATTATCATGGTTCCGGACATAGAAAGTGCTGTATGGAGTAATTTCACTTCAGCAATGTATATATACATGGCAGAAGTGCAAATTTAAGTAAAATCAAGTGTTAAAAAAAAAATAATAAAATCAATCCTCACCTGTCCAGCGATCCAGCGCCGTCGGCATCTAGCTCCGGATGCTGAAAGGACCTGGCCGGGTGGGGCTACCCACTCAGCATTATCGCGCTAACCGTCATGTGACTGTGACGTCAGGCCAGGTCCTGTACATTCAGAGATGCAGACGGCGCTGGATCGCTGGACAGGTGAAATATCTATTTTTTTATTTTTACACTTGATTTTACTTAAATTTCAATTCCGCAATGTATATTATACATTGTGGAAGTGAAATTAGCTGGAGAGGAGCAGTTTTAAGTGTACTGAGCATGCTCAGTACACTAAAATCGGGTCCAAGAAAGCATTCGATGTTTTCTCGGACCGTGCTCCATAGGCCCCCCATGTTATGGGCCACGGATCAGGTCAGATCCGATTTGGTCCGATTTGATCCGCTGTGCCCAAAATCAAAGCAGTCTCCGATTTTGGGTACAGCAAAAAATCGGACCAAAACGGATCTGACAAAAATCGAATGCCACTAAGGGCAAATCCGTGCCCATAGGATAACATGGGGGCTAAATAAGACAACGGACAGCTACGGATCCCAAAAAATCGTAATGTGAATGCAGCCTAACACAGAGATCCCAGTGAATATTTTTTCTCCATAGATGGTCTGCAGCACACCCAGGGCACTATTGTGAACTCACAAGAGTCTTTAGTAGGGAAGAAGGTAAAGGAATGAATCCCAGGATGAAATTGGTGGTGCTCCCAGGAGACTCCAGTATAATAGATGAAATGTTATTGTATTAGATATATAAATACATACAATACGTTTTGGCTGCCTTTATATTGTAGCCTTTTTTCTGATATCAATCTTACTTGTGTTACCAAATAGTTCTGGTAACTAATAACAAAGTGCCAAAATAAGCCACCTGTGGACAACCAAACCCTGCAAGATTACAGTAAAAGGGGAAGCTTATTGATTTGAGAACACAGCACCAATTTTTGTTATATCATCATTTGTAATCATCAGTCAGATTAGACAAACAGCGGGCACATTATATCATCAGCCAGACTAGATAAACAGCGGGCTTGGTCCACTGTGCTCCTACAGATATCAACACAAACCCTGCTGGGCTGAGGGGGCATTGTAAGGGTATGTGCCCACAGGACGTTTTTGCTGCGTTTTTCCTGCAGTTTACCATTGGTTTTATGGTAATATATGCTAATTTGTTCCTGCGGTTTTGATTCCCAGTAAAACCAATGTATTTCACAGAAACGCTGTGCCCACACATTGATTTTGCAAGTGTCAAGAACTGTCAAATACCTGCATTTTTGGTGCAGATGGGAAAGAATTGACATGTTAATTATTTTCCTGCGTAGTAAAAACGCACAAAAAACGCACATAAAACGTGAAAAAAAAGCACAAAAACTCAGACAAGATCATAGCACTTCTCCTGTCAAGGACTCTAGGATCCTCAGGTTTTGCTGCGTTCAGGACTGCTTAAAACGTCCTGGGCACATACCCTAAAACATTTGTTCACCACCATAAAAACCTCTTAACTCAGTGCAGTTTAGTTACTTCTAATACACTCTTACATGATAGATATTATACATATACACAAGGAATGATTTTTGGCCATTATACAACTTGTATCTAACCTTGTCCATTGGTTCTCCTCTCTGCATGTTCGGTCTTTATTTCAATTGTCTCTGAGCAAGTGGGTAGAGTGTAGATGCTATGATTTCTTACATAAACTGGGTAATAAGGCTACGTTCACACCAGCGCATTTTGCCGCGTATTCGGGATTAGCGCTTTTTTCGCACAAAATAGTGCTACTGCATGCTGACGTCACGCTTTTCTCAACATCTTTCCCTAAGGCCATGTTAACATATAGCCTATGGGGAAAGCGCACTGAAATAACCACCAAGAATTGGCATGTCAATTCTTTTTGCGCAGGCGCTTTTGCAGTGAAAACGCCGCGCAAAAATACGGGCAAAACATGGCGTCTGCATGCTTTTCAGCAAAAGCCATAGCTTTGCACTGCTTTTACGCGAGGCCTCTAAAGCGCCATGTAAAAGCAGGAATACGAAGCGTGTGAACATACCCTTAGACCGGGGGATTCCTGCTTTCCTGTGTCTACATACACGTTTATAAGCCGAAGGAGAGTGGAGGACATTATGCAGCAATACTATGTTGTGTAGCTGTGAATCTTGCACTGTAATGACATAAGACACTAGAAAGTAATAGTACTGTCTCTGTGGCTTCCTCCTCCCTTTCTCATCTCATAGGACTAAATGGGCTGGATATAACAATATACCTCAAAAAACAAAGTCACTCTGGTCTCTCAAGACAGATGTTATCAGTATTTCAGAGTGAATGAAGAATGCAAAAGGCAACAGGGGAAAATAGCAAATAAGTAGTTTGTTAAGGAAGAAGTCAACAAGATATATTTAAATAGTACACACATTAAAGTGCACAGGAAAATAAAATGGTGCTGTACACATTTAGGGATCTAAACACAGGAGGTCACCAATACGATTTTGGTTGTGACAAGTCAAGGGCAATTTACCACTTAAATCTGCATCAGCCAAACTCTAATAGTACAATTATCACCCATTTGGAATTGGTAATTGAATGTGATTAACAAAGTATAATGATCACTATAACCTGAAAATACTGCGACCTGTGTCAGCTCTGTATATGTACTAAACCAAAAAGCCTAAAACACTAATCTACACAACATAATGGGTGCAGATTTAGAGTCCCCAAACATATTATAATAATGTTGGCCAAGCCCGTCAATATCGGTGGTAATCAACTTACAGTCTAAAGGCCCCATCACATACTACGATATAGTTACAGGGATCCTGTCACCTCCAAAAAGGCACCTAAGCTTCAAAAACATGTCCCTGCAGCCTCCTATGAGCTTTCTCACACTCCTTTTGTCTCCAAAATGCTTCCTGTAAAAGTTCATAAAAACATTTTAATACTCACTCAGCCATGATAATTAGTAGGGGCTATATTCTTTAGCCCTCAGTGTGTTGGTTTGGTGCCTTGTTCGTCATAAGATCATGCCCAACAGGGCATGATTTTTATTCATGTTCTATGCAGGCCCTCCCTGCTATCCACGGCGCAATTCATGCACAGGCAGCGCCGTGGACAGCAGGGAGGGCCTGCATAGAACATGAATAAAAGATCACGCCCATTAGGGCATGATCTTATGACGAACAAGGCACCAAACCATACGCCATGAGGGATAAAGAATATAGCCCCTACTAATTATAATGGCTAATGAGTGATTATTAAAACGTTTTTATGAACTTTTACAGGAAGCATTTTGGAGACAAAAGGAGTGTGAGAAAGCTCATAGGATGCTGCAGGGACATGTTTTTGAATCTTAGCTGCCTTTTTGCAGGTGGCAGGATCCCTTTAACCATATCGTTGAAACGTCACAGGTTTTCAGTCGTCCTAACAACGTTGTTCAGTGTGGCATGTACATCCGATCAACGATAATCGGGCAGATCGCTGATGGGAGGTTTGTGAACCGGACCTAAAACCAAACGTTCAGCATTCGTTCAACCTGCAGCATGGGTGTGTCGTTAACGACCTCGCCTATTGAGAAGTGAAGACGTAGGCAAGCTAACGACCGCAAGTATCGTTTGCTTGTCGCGGAATCGTT
>JARQOC010000005.1:72387982-72428853 GCA_033576535.1 Allobates femoralis | reverse complement strand
ATCCATTACTCTTCTGCTCTTATCCATTACACTTCTGCTCTTATCCATTACTCTTCTGCTCTTATCCATTACTCTTATGCTCTTATCCATTACTCTTCTGCTCTTATCCATTACTCTTCTGCTCTTATCCATTACACTTCTGCTCTTATCCATTACTCTTCTGCTCTTATCCATTACTCTTCTGCTCTTATCCATTACTCTTCTGCTCTTATCCATTACTCTTCTGCTCTTATCCATTACACTTCTGCTCTTATCCATTATTCTTCTGCTCTTATCCATTACTCTTCTGCTCTTACACATTACACTTCGTTTCCTATCCATTACCCTTCTGCTCTTACTTTGATTTGGAGAAAGTCTCTTGACTCAAGCATACGTAGAATTTCAGTATTATCAAGTTCCAACAACATGCCGGTGATTTTTGCAGCTAGGGTCGGGTGCATGGCTTGAATTAGAGGGAAGAGATATTCACCTAAAATCAAAAATCTTTATGTCATGTCTTATGTTCTTTCTAAGTGCACACAATACAATAATATTGTACAGTCTTATATACCAAGAAATTGCTTCTGGTCAGGTAGAGGAGAAGGAGGGCCATTATAGAGGTACTCGGATGTTCTTCCATAACAATAGTGGGCTGAAGGTAAAAATACAGAAAATAGAAATAAAATGCATTATATGTTATCTGCTTCCCATCAGAGAAATATTTTCACTTTGGCTTAATATAGTGTACAATCTTTACTGAGCAGCAATTGAAAGCAGATTCTAAAGGAGCATGATTGATCACTTCAATATGAAGATGGTCACCACTGTGGCCAGAGGTGATGGTACCCTGCCCAAACAGTACAGCTACTATACAGACAGACAGCGTCAGGTTACTATAGATAGGACATAATCACTTCCGGTCCAAGAGAATGATGCTGGGGGTTTGAACAGGTAGCGCTCATTTCTTTATTTTTAAAACAAGCTCTTCTTTCTCACTAGTTTAAAAATAAAAAACCCAGAGAACATCCCTTTAAGAGGGAGTCTATAGTAATAATGAGGCAGTGCATACACAACTCTCACCTGCTGTACAGCAACCTGTGGCTGCATAATGTGCTGCTGCTGATAAACTGGAGCTGAGTATTGATGTGGAGCAGGGCACGCAGACATGTTGGCGGCTGCAGCAGTGGTGTGGGTGGGGTGGAGCTCCATTGCCTGATGTGGATAATAATATGCTGTATGGGAAAGTTACAAGACATCAAAGAAATGCAAAGAATGGCACGGAAGGCATCACAGGATAGGAATAAGAGACCCAGTGATCCCAAGGTAATAGTAAAACTGATGTGACATTACAGGGATAAATTACATAATCCTGTCACATTACCCTTTTTTTCGGACTATAAGATGCACAGGACTATAAGATGCACCCAGGAGTAAATAGGGGGAAAAATTACGTAAAAAAATGAGGTTATGATGCACACTTATAGGGAGATCTGGATCTGAGACTTATGGGGTAATGTCCCCATCCTGTGCCTATTACAGGTATATATGCCCCCTATCCTGGCATATATGATCTTGTCATTCTAGTATATATGTCTCCCATCCTGGTATATTTGATCCCCCTATCCTGGCAATATATGATCCACGCCATGCTAGTACATATGATTTCCCCCACCCTGGAAGTATTTGAAGTCCCCCATCCTAGTACATGGGCCCTATCATAAATTATTATACTTGTTCTTCCATTTCTCCCCTTCGCAGCGCTGACAGTGATGTCCTTCTGTCTGATGCCGAATGCTGAACAGTGTGTGAGCTGCGCGCACAGCAATGATATCATTGTCCTCTACCCGCTCTACACACTGTTCAGCGTTTAGCATCAGACAGAACAACTTTGCTGCCTATGCTGCGGGACGGACTGATGGAAGGGTGAGTATGATTCTCCAGGATATTCACTGTTCCCCATGCTAATGATGATGCTTGGGGAGCAGAAACATGATCACCAGCAGATGCACCTGCGGCCAGTGATCTCGGTCCGGCTATTTAAGCTAATTTAAATTTTAGTGCAGAGTGCAGTGAATACTACATTAGCCTAACGAGCGGGCCCACGAGATCACAGGCTGCAGCTGCAGCCTGCTCCCACCTTCGGTCACCGCTCCAAAGCTGCCCCTTCTACAGCACAGTAGAGCAATCATGTACATTCAGACCATAAGACGCACCCCACACTTTTCCCCAAACGTTTGGAGGGGGTGAAAGTGCGACTTATAGTCCGAAAAATATAGTATAACGTACATAGTGATGTCATACGACAATGATAAAGCACCTAGTGGTGTTATGTTACTGTGATTACAATGATAATATATCCAGTGATGTCACATTACAATGTTAATGCAATGTGAATCTATCATTGATTTAAAAAGAGAGATGCAGTAGATGCGTCTCCCAACACATGAGATATACCGTAGTGCTATTAATTTCAGTTATCATGTATACAGAAAGTTACAAACCCGTTAGCATATGATTAATGTAATCACTTACCTATAGGCTGAAATGGTATGGTATGTGGGGCTGGGACACTGGCCTAATTGGGCTGTATGTCGCTGGTCTATGAGCCGCTGCTCTGATGACTCTTGGCAAATGGTGGAACACTGCAGAAAGGGAAATGGAGACAATGACAGGTGTATACATCTGTGCAGATATCCAGGAACTTATGTATAGAGGAAAATAGCTATAAAACAAACACTAGGTCACCCAGGATTGTTGGCTGCGTAGCCATTCGGCAAGTGAGAATCTTAATAGTAGTGAGGATTGGTATAGTAGACCACAGTTATATTACTATGTAGATTGTGATGTCCAGATCTATTTTTTAACAGGAGTACACACTCAGCTTACACACCAAACCCCATTCCCAGAATTTACCCCTCATACCTTGTGGTGTCCAGCTAGGACGTGGCATAGGCTGTGGTATCGGTCCTGTTGGATAGTATGCTGCTTGGTCCTGGGCCTAAAAAGATGTTTGTGTTGTATTAAAGTGGTTTAAATTTTTGAAAAAAATGTCAGCTTTCTTGCTCCCCCTTCTCCCCACGGGGTCTTGTGGTATTGTACCTCAGCCCATTCTCTGCAATGGAGTGATCTCAATACCACCGCACCTTGAACGGGTTGTGCTGTTCTGTAAAGGGTGTGTCTGCAAAGCCCTTTAGGTTTGTTATCTGGGACTACCTGTGGAAAGTGGCATTAAATAGCTGGGTGGTTGCTGGTGGGTATTGATGACTTTATTTGGTTCTTCGGGTTGTCCATCCTTTGTTTAAAATTGGGTTGGCTAAAAACTACCGGTTTTCTTGCGCTGTCCCAGGGCGACTTTCATGGGCTTGGGGGTAAAATCCTCCCGTTCATTTCTGTGACGCTTTGGTTGTTTCCCCTCGGGGGTGGAGAAGAGACAAAACCAAAACCTTTGCTGCGTCTCCCGCCCTTCATTCCCTGAAATTTAGGTCACGCAAATCTTGCCAACTTATCATTGACCATAGGCAGATAAAGAGTAAAAACCACACCTAAGGGTGGTCAAATTAAGGGTCATTCCCAAAATTGAACGTTACCCCTTTTTCCACTCTTTTCTTAAGGTTGGGGGGTCCTGGAAGTCGACACCACCAATCGCAAGCAAGGTTCCCACCCTGTGCATAGTTAAAATCTTCTTGCAAGTTTGAAAGGGATTTATCATTACTTCCCCTTTGGGCCAAGCATTAAAAGAAAATATTAAAATAAGAACGTGACTGCAGCGATTTTCGTCAAATGGCCACACAAGATTTATTAAATTTACATGATAAAAACCCAGGCGCCAATCACAACAAACCCCAAAAAACCCTTGGGAACCACAAACTATTTAATCCCTCTATATTTAAGAAATTTCCCCTGGTTAAATAGGTCTAGGCCTGAAGAAAAACCCCAAAATCCCATAAACATTTCCTGGCCGCACCTACCAGCCCAGGGAGTAGGTTTTAGCATACACAGCAAAAACCCCAAAACCATGCAGACCTACACCTGCCTTTTTTTACTGGGATGCAAGATTTATGCCCCTTTCAAAATGCCTTTATGCAACAGACAAACACTTACTAGCCTCGGGCCTATCTCCCCCAAAAGCCCCGGGCCAGTGACCCCTTAAAGGGCCCGTCCCGCCCCCCTGGGTCTGATTGATCCCTCAAAATCAAAACCCCTGGTCCATCCCCATCACTTTAAATGGATCCTATCACGTCTTAAGTTTTCTCCCTTCGGAGACTCCAATCCCTTGACCCCCCACCACCCCACCATTCGGGCCACAAAATGAAAAAACGGCCTGAGGCTTTTTGTTGATTTTAAATTCTATTTTATTCAGATTATCCATGGTCGCGCATCCCTCCACAGGGCCCCTTTATGTCCGCCACAAAAAGGGATGCCGGGGTGGGTGTCCCAAGTGCAAAAAATTCAAATTGATGTCCTATTAGCTCCCGGAGGATCTGATAAAATTTTTTCCTCCCAAAGGGAGCACCAACACATCCAGTGGACGGTCCCAACCTACAATAATTAGAAAATTCTGTCAGAATTTAACCCCTTTCATGCCAGTATTCCCAGCCATACACTAACCCCCATAGCTCTAGTGACCCAGCTGCCGACCATCAGGGGCAGTCTGCCACAAAACCCCCCCAGAAAAAATACAGAGCCCTTAATCCAAATGAGGCATGGCCCAAAAGGCAAGGCAACCAACAATTAATAAAAATAAACTAAAATACCGAACAGTAAAAAACTCAAACCAACCCCCCTTCCCCCAAAACTAAATGGGGCAGATAAAAATCCGAAACCTTGACAATTTCCACCCCCCAATACAACGGCCAAATGTCCCTGGCCCCACCATGGGGCCCTTTTCGTTGTGCCCCGATTTGAAACAAGTGGGATTAAAAACACTGGACCTTATTTTTGTCTGAGGACGGGGGAATGCCAAAAGCTTACAACCCTTTTCATAATAAACAACATTCCCCCCACATTCGAGCCGAAGGGCCCACAAAGAAAAATTCACCCAAATGATAAGGAATTTTCCAAAAACTCCTCACATCCCACTCACTAAAGAACTGAAGCCTTGAAAGAACAAAAAATTTGCTGGTAAAAACCAATCCACATAAAATTCTTTCATTTTCCCATATGCCTAACAAGTGAAAACCATCGGGTTAAGGGGGGAACAAACAAATGCAGTTAAATGTCAGTTTTTTGCCATCAAACTCCCGCCCCCCATTAGTCTCTCTAAATCCATGCTTTGTAACGTATGACACATTGACTTGAGGGAAAACTCTGCATCAATGCCATCGTTTCCCAAAATTCCTGCGAGATAGAACAAATGGGGGGATAAACCTAAATTTGTTGGTCCCGCTTCGGCCCACACCCAAGGAGACCCCTTAAATTGGGCCCCACGGGGGTCCGTAAAAGGGACCACCATACGTCCAATTTTCAACTTCCTTAAGGGTGAAAAAACTGTCATCAGCCGCACCTATAAAGGTTACCTTTGGTTCCATCATCACAAGCCTCATGTTTTTGTTGTCTAAATTGTTCATTGTCCCAAACCCAAACTCCCCGCCCATACAATCAGTAAGCCTCGCAACTGCATCCTAATCCAAAAAGAGCAAGCAATGCTCACGCTCCTTTTCCCCTACACATTTCCCAAAAATAGCAAACGCTTGCAACCAGTTGGAAATGTCCAAAGTTCACCCAAATACCTTGTTTTCATTCCTCCATCTCTTTTTTTGAGTCATTTTGGGTTTTCCCTTTGTCTAAAAAACTTCTTAATGGGGAGAAAAAATCTTTTTTCATACTCCCCTTCCAAATCTTCTCTCTAACCAACTGTTTAAGTGCCCCCTCACTCCAAGCTCAATTGCCCAACCGTACCACCTTGTCTCCTTCCCTTTATCCCTTTCCTTACCCCTTCCGCCTTATACCCTGAGGATTCCCCGCTCTCCCCTACACTGTGGTTTTTTCTTTGCAACAACATCGGCCTGTCAACTCCCATCCTGTCCATCCCCGGGGTCCCCGCACCTACGGGGGATTGGGGGAATTACTAACCCCTAAACGCTCTGCCAACGGGACATAAACACACAACCAATCAGCTACCCAGAATCCGGGGACCCCTATACCCCCGACTATCCCATCTCTTAACTTCCATTTTCCCAAACCCCCCTACCACTAGGATTCCCCCCCGCAACGGGCATAGATTGATTTTTTGCTTTTAATAGCATGTCAAAAGGCGCCTAGAGGACCCTCAGATCACTGTAATTTGTTGCGGTCACTGGCTGTCCCTGACACCCCTGGGCATGTTCACCTTCATTTTTGCGGGAGTGGGGGTCCCGGGTTCGATGATTGGTTCGGGGGGAACGCAGAAGGATAACCAAATGTGTCTAGGGGCGACCTCTCGGAACCGCAGCCTGTACCCAACCTCTGCCCCTTTCCTGGTCCTTACCTGGCCGGATAAGCTCTGCGGCCCGCGGGGCCCAGTCACCCCGGGGACCCCAGCTCATGCCCGCGTGCCCATGCCCTAGCCCCGCGACTGCAGGGGGGCCCACCCAAGCTGGGAGGATTCGACCTCTGCCCAGCACATCACCACGACTGGTAAGAGGGTTGTAGGCCGCAAACCCGGAAGTAGGGGCAAGTTGACCATACCCACCTCCTCCAATTGGCGTCTCTAAAGGGGTTATCCTGGGGTAGGAGGAGTACATGATACTGCAAGGACCCTTCCCAGAGAGTGTCCCACGGGGGCCCCTGGATCTGTACTCAGGGGTGTTCCCCAGGCAAAAAATGCTTTGGAGCTGTGAACACCGGGATGGGGGGGTGGGGTTGGCCCCGGCGGGGGCCGCACAAGTGGGCTCTTTACATGAAGTCGCCCATGAACTGCAGCTGTAGTCACCTCTCCATCGCGCTGTGATGTCCAACATGGCTTTCGGCCCCAAAAGCCTGCTGCTGCTTCGGTAAAGCTTCCAAGAGGATCCCCAACCCCCACCCCTCACCCTACTTGCCCCTTGCTGCCCCGCCCCCACTCATCCCAAAAAACCAATCAAGCCACCTGCTTGTCCCCATACAACTGTTTCTCTCCCCTTTAAACCCTTTTTCTAACCCTTTAAAACCTTTTTTGACTCCCACCCGTCCTTCATGCCCCTTACTCCGTTCTAGGATTTAAATGGCTGTACTAATTTTGGGGTACATTTTTTATGATATGTCCATGAAATTATGTGGCGCCCCGCGTACATGGCCACAGAAGGGTACTGCAGCCAGGCAGGAGGAAGGGTAAAACAACACCCTCCACCCCAACCCCCAACGCAAAAGGGGGGTTCACATCCAGCTCTGGGGTAGAGACTATATGGACCGGGGGGAAGTGGTGGATGGGGAGTGGGTTGGGGCACCCCAAAAGGTCGGGTGACTGACAGTTATAGAGAGGGGGAGGATAAAGGGAATCAGTAAGCCGGGTCTGAGCAAAAAGACAAGGAGTAGGCGAAGGAGTGAGATAAAAAGACAAAAAGAGTTTGCATCCTGGAAGAGCTAATGAGGGCGCGACCCGTCTGACCCAAGCACCCAGAGGGGGGGGAAACCCCGTCCAAGTGTAAAACCCCAGGAGTGTGATAACAGGAAGGGACGGTGCAACCGGCCCTGGCAGCACCCGAAGTATAACGCGGGGAGAACCCTCCTAATACCGAAGGAACGGGGAAGGGGCCGGGGCAGACCCTCATGCTGGAGGTGTTGCAGGCTGGGTAGAAGAGTTGGCTCTGGGGGGGGCCCACGTTTCACCCGTATCCCCAGATTCACCAGGGGAGCTTTTTTCAAGCTGGAGTCCAAAACCCCAAAAGAACGGGCGCACAGAACCCCTTTGGACTACAAAACCCCCAGTCACCGCTTTTTATTTCGGCCGCATACCCCCGTGAAAGACGGAGAAAAAGAGAGTAATAGCCCCAAAAAAAGGGCACACTTAAACGTGTGAGGGGTCACAAGGAGAGAGGAGCCTGGCTGCGGAAGGGGGGAACCCGGAAAGGGAGAATGCAACTAAATTTTTTTAAGGTGTGTAAAAAAATTGCAGAGACCTGTAATGCTTGAAAGGGAAAATTAAGAAAAGCTTTGGAAACCCGCTTTGTCTCCTGCCTGCTTACTGCAAAACCAAATTCCCTCCCATACAGGCTTGAGGGAAAGATCCAACTAAAGGCTACAGCCTGTCAGCCCCCAACGCTGGGAAGCCCCTGCAGCTGCAAAGAAAGTGTACTCCACAGACCAAAGCCTTTAAACCCCTTACGCCCGGGGGATACATTTCTCCCCATAGAACTTCCACCCCTGCCTTTCCCATCCCCCCCCCGAGGTTCTGCACGCGGGGGGGCCCCCCCATTTTAGGGCCGCCAAGTGGGTGGCGTCCCCCGTGACTTTCCCCTTGTAAAATAATTCCCCCTTTTTTGTGCTAGCCAGGGAAGGCCCGGACCGGGCCACCTACATCCCCAGCAGAGATCGGCCCGGGGACGAGTACCCCAGCCCTGGGGCCCAAATTTTAAAATATGGGGAAAAAAAGCGAAAGAATAATACAAGTTGATGACCTTAGCAGGGGTGTGGAGCAAAGGGGAAAACCCTGATGTAAAAACTTGTCTCAATGTTCTGAAAGTTTTTTTAATGTAGAATTGACCCAAAAATTTGGGAAAAAAAAAAAATTTATTAAGAATTTGGAAATTTTGTCACACAACTCACAAATAAGGAGTGAATCGCTCCCTGAAATCGGGTGACCCTTTTTGTTTATTTGCTCAATTTTCTTCCTAAGCTCGCTTGTTTTCTGATTCTTCTGAGCTCTTAAACATAAATGGCCGACCATTACTTTAAATTCATTTCATCACACCCTTAGAGAATGGAAAAATTATTTTTCCCCCTATTTTGGTCCCATAACGGGATTTCTCGTCCTGAAATTCATAACCTAGGCCTTCTGCCTGCCCTTGCATGATGGGTCAGACCCATCTTGGCATAAATTTTGGGTGATAGAAAATGTAGTGTTTGATTAAAATATAAGGTGATTTTAAAAATGTGGATATGATTAAAATGTATAGGGCTGATATGTAAATGTAGAGAAAATTTTAAAAATGTAAGGCGGGATATCATTTAAGGGGAGCTGAAAGCGGGCGTTTGTAATAAAAAAAAAATGAAAGGTGGAAACCCGGAAGGTGAAAATTATTGAGCTGAAAATTTGGGGACCTTTTAGGCACTTCTTATTTGTTCTACAAATTTTGACCTACATTATATGGCCAGGTTAAGTTAAAAGGGTATTCCCATGGGCCCCATAACCCAATTGCCGTTTGGAATGGGGCTCACTCCACACCCAATGGAGGATGAAAGGTGGCTGTTTTCAATTCATTTCTAGGTTGGATTCTGTAAAGGGTTAAAACAAAAAAAAGCATCTCAACAGACTAGGAAAAACCACTAGTTAGGAAAAAACCCCGCGAAACCCTGCACCCTTTAACCCCTAAAAAGGGGATCTGGATTTACAATGGGATCCAGGGGATTGCTCCCTTTGGAAAGGCTAAAGCCCAGAAAAAGGGAAAGTTCCCAAGGGGTAAAAAGTGGGTAGTCAGGAAAAGAAAAATTAGGATCCATTAGATATTCGGGGACCCAAAGGGAAAACCAAGATCGCAGCAAGGTAAAAAAAAGTAAGACGGGAGAAGCTTAAAATAATAACCAAGGGAAACAGGGGAAAAAAAATCAAAAAAAGACGGGAGATACCAGGGGAACCAAAAGCTATTTCAGCAGTTTCCCAGCAGAAGTGAGGTGTTAGGGTGGGGTCTTTCTATAGCGAAGCAAGAATTAATGACTTTGGGGGGCAGCACACACACATTCCCATTTTGTCGACCACGAAGCAGCAGACCCGCCCACTCTAACCTTAGTGGATAGGCAGACTGCGCTTTCAAAAATTTTGGCTCTGATTCTCCTCTAATCAGTGTGGCCCCTGCGCCCAGGGGGCCCAAAAGGGGAACTGCAGCCAGGCAGGTTGGGGCGCATTTGCAAAACAACACCCCACAGCCCACAAACCCAGTACAGTAGAGGGCAGCATCCAGCCTGGTGGGAGATCGAGGCTAGCGGGGGGTTGGGGGTTTTAGAGGAGTGGGTTGGGCAACCCCGTAGTGGGTGACTTGACAGAGAAATAGTGAAGGGGGGGGAGGAAAGGGTCAGAGGCCAGGGTCCGAACAGCAAAGATAAGAGAAAGGGCCCGGGGTGCGAACGCAAAGACCAAGAGTAGGCCGGATGAGCCGAAGAGAAAAAACACAGACCAGCAGCGGCTGGGAAACACGGCAAGGCCAAGAGACAGCGCAGCGAGCTAAGCTGGCAGGAGAAGGAACCACACTCCTGCAAAGTGGGGTGTAAGGACCAAAATCTGTACGAGCCAGTGTGAGCCGGGGGAGAGAGAAAGCCTTCTAGAGCCAGTACCCCCGGGATGTGGGAGCGGTGAGGGAGGGATCCCCGGGCCCTAGACTTACGCAAAGTGATCGCGCAGGCGGAGTAGCCCCCCAATGATACAAAAGCGCAGAGAGAGAGAGCCTGTAGAGCCTCACAGGGAGGACTGCTGGAGGGGGGCGGGTTTGGTGTGGGCTCTAAGGGGACCTTTGTTTTCCCCGGCCCCCCAGAAAACCAGGGGGACCACAGCTGCTGTTAGGGTCCCTACCCCAAAGGACGGGCAGCTAAGACGCCCGGGAGGCCCACAGGGGCCCGAGTCACACAACCCAGTGAACACAAAAATTTAACACCCCGGAAAGGAAAACAGAGACAGTGTAGGGGTCACAGGAACAGAGACCTGGGCTCGGGGGAGTAAAGGGGAAACCTGGGAGGGAGAGTGAGCCCGTGTACTAAAATTTGAAAATTGTAAGAACTGTAACGGGAGCTGTATTGAAGAGCTTTAAAGTAAACCGGAGACCCTGAATCTCCCCTCCCTTGTCTGTTTTCTATTGCCTGCGAACATTCCCCCCAAAAGGCTTGCAAAGGACCCACCTCCCCACAGCCTGTCAGCACCAAGCAGGGGGAAGAAACCCTGCAGTGTCTGCATATAAGTGTACTGCCACCCCACCATAACCAACCCTTCTCCCGGGGGGAAAACCCATTTTACCCACGGAACTACCCCACTACGTGCTATCCATATCCCCGGGGGTTTCTGCAGCACGGCAGCCCCATTACGGGCCCGCAAAAAGTGGGGGCACCCGACTGACAATCCCCTGTAATATTCCCCTATTTCATTGTCGAGCGAGGGACAGGGTCCACCGGGACCCCCCCGTGACTTTCCCCGTAGCAACCCCGGTCCGGTACTGGTACCCCGCCCCAGTGGGCCGACCCCGAATCACCACAGTGTAAAACCGGCGGTGCTGGTACACAGATGTGCGGGGAGAAGGCTTGGGGGATGTGACATATTTGACTCAGTCCAAAAGGCACATTTGGGGTTGTATTTCAAATAATCACATTTTGGGGAGCCACCCCCTCTCCAAGGACGTCTTTTTTTTGGGAATTTTCCATAAAGTTTAAATGGGGAAAAACTCCCTGGGGATGTGACAAAAACATTTTTTTAGACCCTAACGTCCCTGCTGGTTTCGAAGGGCAAGGGTTTTCAGGAAAACGATTTTTTTCCTGAAGAGTCTTTGTTGTCGTTTTTGCTGCAGTTTCTCCGCCCAAATTTTTTTTCTTTATTTTGGAGTATGCATCAGAGTCATTTTCCCGCTTTTTTGGAACAAAAATTAAGCAGAACCTGTATGTTTTGGAGTTTTAAAGGAAAATTTGGAGGTTTCCATTCAGTTTCTGCCCCAAAAAACTCATACCCTAAACTTTAATCCCAAGGGAAAGCCGCCTAAAAAGGGGAAATGCTACTTCCCATGTCATGTGTAATGCTCTGCAGTCTCTTGAGCTGCTCTGGGGTAATTAAATGCTTAATTCATGTTGGTAATTCAGGGTTAAAGTCCGAAATGAGTATTGCTTCTATGTCTGGAGGCTCTGCAAGGCAATTTGTGGTTTGTCGGGTGACCACCCCCAGCTTTTAAAAAATTTTCCTTTCCCTATCAGGAGTACCAATAAGTTCACTCATGCAAAGACCGGCCGGGTGGATGTCATGTGTACCTGCTGAAGCTCTCTTGTGAGTTGTGCAGGTGTTGTTGTGCTACCCTAATCCGGGGTGGGGTGAGGAGGTTATAATCGGGCTGGTAGGAGCAAGGGCAAGGGGGGTGGCCCGACATCTCCCCTATAGGATCTATATATACCTCGGGGATCAGGGGGGTCAGCATGAACCCCAGTCTACGGGGGTACATGGTTCCTTGATTCCCCAGCCCATCTCTGCCTTCCTGTACTACTCCACCGTGCATTACTAGCACCCCGTGAACCTAGCTTTCATACCTGAAGCAGTAAAGACTGACAAAAAACGAACAATGCCAGCAAGTTGATTTTCATTGATGTGCTTATATTCATTCTTTGGACCTTTTCCCAAGCATGTTCCAGAAATAAATCTCCCTAAAAAACGTTGTTAGAACATGCATTTGGGGAGTTTGGGCACATTAATTTTTTTATTTGAGTTTTTGGAGTAAAAAACCCCGGGGGTTTTGAGTTTTGAAGGGGATTTGGAGATTTTTCCACTCGGTGTCGTTTAAGCATTGTGTCCCCAATCCCCTTAAAGGGGTAATTCACTTTAGGAAAAACCTTTTTGAGTCCACTTTTTTTCCCCCTAGTTAAAATAAAAGCCCCCTTTATCCCAGCTCCCACTCTTCCAGCACTGGGAATCGCGGCT
Organism: Allobates femoralis; assembly: GCA_033576535.1. Lineage (NCBI taxonomy): Eukaryota > Metazoa > Chordata > Amphibia > Anura > Aromobatidae > Allobates > Allobates femoralis. The sequence continues at coordinate 72,416,102 of JARQOC010000005.1, read as the reverse complement.
TGAGGCCCGGGGGACTTTGTGCACATGGAGCCAAAGTCCAATCACAGTCAGCTTTTTTTTCCCCCCTTTGGGCCCAAACCACTATCACGGGAAGTGGATAGGGAAGGTAAATTACCTCTTGATTCATTTGGTTGAAGGCGTGGAGAAGGAAGCCGATTGGACAGGGGGGTTCATGTGTCTTTGTCACTTGAGCCGAACCAATTTCTTAGCGCTCGAACGGTGGCGCACAGGGCGGAGTTGGGTTCTTATTTTTTTGGGGGAAGACAGTTGGTTCAAAAGGGGGTTTTGCCCTGTAGTAACAATCTATATTACAATTAACAAACTTCTGACTGTCAAACACTCAGGGGCAGACCTCCCGTGGGCGGGTTCACGCCCCGGGCCCGCCCGGCTAGGGGGCCCTCAAGCCCCAGGGGGGTCTCCAGCAGACCCCCGTGACACTGTGTCAGAGGAGGGAGGCTAACTGGGGGAAGTTCCTTGGCTGATCCCGCCCCCCCTCTCCTTTTGCCGCCCGGCTCCCAGGACTGCATTGGGCGGCGCAGCGAAAATTGGAGGCCACCCCCAAAAACCCCCCCCCTCCCATCGACATCCACTAGACACACCCCGCTCCTGGACAGCTGACTCCATAGCCCCCCAGCAGGCGGGTGCTGAACCGGGCCCCCGGTCAAGGTCCGCCACTGAAACATGATTGGTAGGGATCCAGCCCTGAGACCCTATGGGGCGCCAGTCCCGTTTATAAATGGGGAGTTCTACAGACGGGTAAATGGTTATCATGTTTTTTCCTACATAAAAGAGAAAAACAAATCCTTTTCCCGATTTTTGAAAGTTTTTCCACTTACTTTTGGGGCGCCTCGGTTTCTCAAAATTTGAAAAACCCGGGGAATTCCTTGGAGTTCCTTTTTCATCGTCATGATTTTAACGCTCTTTATGTCCCAAGGTGAAAATATTGACCAAAATTTGTGGGGAAAGGTTTTTAAAACCCCAAATATAATCGGGACTAACAGCTATTACAGACTACGCACTGGGCGAATTTTTTAGACGTGTTGGCTCCGTCCTGTCAGCAGGTCTCCAGTCCATACCTACAACTTCATAACTGGCTAGTGCTGTTCGCTCGGGTTTTATGAACTTCTGACAGGACGGAGATTCGCAAATAACAGGCACAATATGCTCTTCTGACATGCCTGATATGGACACAGTTCAATTTCCCGTATTGGTAAAAATTCCCTTGAGCCGTTCGTCACCATTTTTTTTCCAAAGTTTTTTGATGTAACATTAGTGAAAAAGCTTGGAAAAAAGTTCAGGTTCTCGCCCCTTTCGGTTTGAAATGTCAATAAATTTACAAAAACCCACAGATTCTATGACTTATTTTAGGGCCCCAAAAAAAAAACGTTTTTAAAGGGGTATTCATCCCCCCGGGGGGGTTTCACCCAACCCCCCAAAACTATACACACCCATTTATAAATGTTCCATGAGTGGTCCTGAGTGCCTATGGAATAGGGTCTAAAAACCACAGTTTTCCCCTATGGTTGGGTCCCCGATGACAGAGGTTGCCCCCTTTGGGGAATTTTTCAATTGGGTTTCTTTAAAAAGTGATGCACCATGTGCTAGTAACTTATGACCCAAGGGAAAAGCTTGGTGAAACCTTTTCTGTCATTTTTGATATCCTCTTAAGTGCCCATAGACCACATCAATAAATGGCGGGGAAACAAAACACCTGTAAAAGCAAAACATTGCAAAATTTTCCCCAGCTGGTATCCACTTTTACCCCACATTAGGGGCAACGGGAAATCTGAAACCCATGGCCCAACCTTTATGATTCCCCCCCTGTCCGTCTTCCCCTGTGCTGCCCCACCCAGACTTTGCCCCTTTCCCTTTTTATGAGGGGGTGTTCCGAGCGGATTGCCGGGTTAAGGAAGAGTGTAGACCTTTGGGAGGGGGGAATGACGGGCCATCACTTCCACCTTTCAACTTGGGACCCCATCACCATTGGGTTTGGGTGGTATGTTTCCAGCACGCCCTTCTTGTGACATTTCCCCCCAAGGAAATTTGCATTTCTTAAAAGCACAGTTTGGTTGCTATGACGGGATGGGCCCCCTGTCGAATACTCCTTATCGAGCTTATGTGATGTGGTGTCCCCCCCCCCCAAACCCAGAGTCCCTCCAATTTTATAACGAAAGGGAAGCCGATTTGGGGTCAAGTTTTCTGAAGCGCAAATATTGTGTATCTGCCATCTTCCCCTAGCGCTTCCATTAGCTCCAAACATCGGGAGGATGGATAAAAGCTATGTCCAGATGGCTAGAGGCGAGAAACTGCATGCTTGTATCCCAAGGGGAAAAATACCTAGGGGAGATGTAAGAGGGAGTTTGTTTTTCATTGGTCCATATTTCTAAACGTGGGGTGCAAAAACCCTACTGGCAAGGGGGGAAATAATAACGAAGCAGGTTACTAATTTGTGGATCCTTGACCCGGCTGTCTTTGCAACAACTTAATGAAACCCACCCCTGACTTTGGGGCAAAACTCTTCCACCTCGACCCCCCAAAAGGGTCGGAAAGGGTAAATGAATTGATGTATATAGAGGTTTGACTGCTTAAACAACACTTCATGGGTTCGGGGGGCCCTGGTAGACGGATGGATTTCAAACAAACAACCAGCAGTGCGGGTTGGTGCAGTAGACTAGGACCCGGATCACTGACCTCTCCCCTACCCATAACCTTCCCCTCCCCCCTCTCCCTTCACTTTTTAAATTTTTGTATTTTGTTCTACCCCCCCTTTAAACTTAAACCCCGATTTTTTATTTTTCTTACTTTACTAATTCCACTCTCTTCTTCGACTACAATGCTATTGAAAAATGATACTTCAATACCCACGGTTATGGCAGAATCCCTGTTACTTTGGTAGTGCGATGTTCGATGGTTTAGTCTTGAGATTCTCCCAATAGCCCCTTACAAATTGCCTATATGTTGGCAGCCTGGCAGTTTCACTGTTTTCATTGTTCACTGTAACTCCCCTGCTTTTGGTGGCAACAAAAACTTACATGAGTTCCTTACTTTCTGTATATGTTTAAACTTTTAAAAAAGGAATTATATAAAAAAATAAAAAAAAAACAGTCCCAAAAATTTTTAAGGAAACCAAATTGAAAAAATGATTTTGCCCAAATACATGCATGTAAAAAAAAAAAATTGTCCCAGGGGTAGATAATCTACTGATGTAACTATTTGTTACATGAAGTCAAGTTTAAAAATTTGTGGTTTTTGTTAGGCAGCTTCCACGTTCGTTCACGGCCCGGTCGGGCCCAGGGTTTCCATAAGGCTGAGGGTCTCCTAACCCAAACCCCTACATACTATAATTCCTTAGATCAGGTTTGGGGGGTCAGGAACCAGCCCCCCGTCCGAAATCACACCCGTGCAGGGGCCCCTTAATACGGCATACTTACACTTTTTGGCCCCCAGGATCATCCCATTCAGCGAGTCAATGGCCTTCGGGCTGATTCGGGTCTCGAAGGGTGAAAACCCCCATAGCCCTTAGACCTTTTCTCAAACACCCCTGCAACACCTATATTTTTTAAATGACATAATTACTGCACTGACCTATCATCGGGATACGGTGGTCCTTACCTTACTGACGGGGATTTTGCCGAAAGCAGAAAAAAGTGTCGGACAGTAATTTACATCAATAGTCTTACCCGGGGTTTTTGAAAAAATTTCCCAATCCACTGTTTCTTAGGGGGGTCGGTTTTGAGCCCACATGATGCGCATCGGTTTACCCTTGTCCAAAAGTTCATTGTATCCAGGCGTTCACAGGGGAAGGGAAGGGGGGAACTTTATGAAAGGGGACCAAAACCACTAGCCCCCTCAGTGACCGAAGCCTTATGCCCTGATGGGGAATTGCTGATCGTTCCAGTATTTGTGCTAAAACTTTTTACTTAAATCTTTTCTGGCAATAATGTATTTTCTTTGGCTTTGGGGATATTTTAGACTATAATTTTTGTCACTGAACATCTCAGAGACCCTTTTCCCCCTGCTCCAAAAATGAAGCACTGTATTTTTTAGCCTTATAAAAACACACCCCCAAAATGTAGGAAAAAATGGGAAAATTTTTTTAAATGAATAGGTCCATATTAAAAACGGGAGTAGCTTTCCGGGGGGAAAAGGGTGGCGGCAGCGGGAGCTGGGTACAGCGGCAGGGCTTTTGGGAGGGGGGTGTAAAAGAGGGACGGTTCATTGCCTTGATTCCCCCGGGACTGATAAAACTAGGAAAAAGGGGCTGCAGGGGCAGGGCATTGCAGGTTCAGGTCTTGGGACCCCAGCCTCTGGACCCCAACCCTATGTGACCCCAACCCTGGGGACCCCAGCCCCCAAGTACTCCGGGCCCCTTTGTGTGCCTCCCCCTATGTTACCCCCCCCCGTGTGTGACCCCAACCCCGTGTGAAACCCCCCACCCTCATGTGTGCCCCCCCAGCCTTATGTGTACCCCTACCCCCCCTCTTTGACCCAAGTCCTGTGTATGAACCCCCCCCATGTGTGACTCCACCCCTGTGCAAACCAAATCCCATGTATGAACCCACCCATGTGTGACCCCTGCCCTGTTAACCTTGCTAGTGTGCCTCACCCCCATGTGCGACCCAATTTCCATTATAAATACCCCTTTGGTGGGTCTCTACCCGTGTAGCCCCCAAAACCTAGCATTTTTTTTTCTTGCTCGCGGTTGCAGTGTCTTATAGCTGTAAGTAAAAATGGTTCTTACCAACTGCCACTGCTGGAAGTTGATTAAGCATAGCCAAGAGACTGATGGGTGGCTTGTCTTGCTAGTCTGAGGGGAAAAATGTTCCGGCAAAACTGAACTTTAAAAAAGCAAAGTTCCGTGACGTCCGGACTGGGTCCCCGAATATGGGAATGCCGCACTGTGGCTAAAAACGCTGGCAGCCATTACAGCGGTTCACTAAAAAAAAGGAAAAATTGAAAGAAAAAACCTTATTAACAGGTACCATGACTGGCAGTCACCAATTAAATGTTTGCATTGTTTTTAAAATATTATTTTTGCTATACATTTTCTTTAATTATTTTGGACCATTTAATTTTAAAACCTCTGTGTATCACATTACACCTAGAAATTGTGAAACCATCAGTGAGTCACTAATGGCTGAAAAATCCTCCAATATTTAAAACCAAACCCAACCCCAAAATGGGTCGAAACTATTTAATTAAGAAATGCCCCCAGGGTATGCAATAAAAAAGAAAATGTAAAAAATTATTATAATAACCTTTATTAAATTCAACCTTAAAATCAATAAATAGAAAAAGGCAGCATAACTTTTTTACCCTTCATTACTTTGATGGGAAATTTTTATTATTTTTTTATTATTTTTGTGCACGTCATTTATGTGTAAGGGGTTTTTTTTTTGCCCGGATATTTGTCCAACACTTTTTATTTTGGGGTTTAAAATTAGTGCAGACCTTACACTCTAACATTGTTTTTGTGCATTTTTTACTATTGATTTTTGTTGGTTTTTATTACATTTTTATTTTTTTACATTTTATTTGTTTGTATACAAAAATTTTTTTATTATTTTTTGTGCTTTTTTTTTAAATATTATTATTTTTGTTTGAATTCATAAAAATGATCAAAAACTTTTAAAATTTAAAAACATTATAATCAATTTAGAAAAAATGCAAAAAAAAAAGCTTAAAAAAATGTGTTAAAAAATAAAGACAATGAAAAAAAAATCTGTATTAGATTAAAAGAATAATAATAAATTTATAGTAAAAATGCACATTAACAATGTAAAAAATTATGTATACAAAATAAATGAAGAAACAAAATGAAAAAAAAAATTATCAAAAAATCTGTTTTTTTTTTTACATTTTGTGAAATACTTTTTTTAATTGTTTTTGTGCTTTTTTTTTTCCTACATTGATTTTTATTGTTCTTTAAACAAAATTTTTTTTTTTACATTTTTTTTATTTTGATACAAAACTTTTTTAAATAGTTTGGGCTTTCTTTCTATATTCGATTGTTTAAATTTATAAAAATGATCAAAAATCTTACAATTTGAACAAAAACAATAAAAATCATAGAAAAAATGCAAAAATTTTTTTTTAAAATGTGTCAAAAAAATAAAAAAAGAAAAAAATGTAAAAAAATTTCATTTTGTTTACCGTATATACCGTGTATAACCCGACCCGTGTATAACCGACCCCCCTATTTTTGCCCCCAAAACCTGGGAAAAAAACCTATTGTCGGTATAACCCGAGGGGGGACCCCGCACGGGTATACACCCCCCGCAGTAGGTAACAGCAGCCTCCCCGTGGTATTACAGGCCCCCCGCAGGTTAAGCGCAGCCCAGGGGGTGTTACAGCAGCAGCCCCGGGGTGTTACAGCGCAGCCCCAGTGGGTATACAGCGCAGCCCCGTGGTATATCAGCACGTCCAGTGGTGTATACGCGCACCCCCAGTGGTGTATACAGCAGCAGCCCCCAGGGGTGTATCACAGCAGCCCCAGGGGTATATACGACAGCCCCAGTGGTGTATACAGCACAGCCCCATGGGTAACGCAGCCCCCCAGGGGTGTATACAGCAGAGCCTCAGGGGTATATACAGCAGCGCCCCAGGGGTGTATACAGCGGACCCGGGTTAAACGGGGGCCCCCCCCTTGTTTGGGCCCCTGAAAAGGAAGAGATCATTTTTTACTTATGGTCGTGCCACCCCCGCCGCCGCTCTGTCACCGCCCCCGAGCTTTTCCCGGGTTTATGTTTCCCTTCCCCGGCCACAGGAAATGACGTTTTTTCCTGTGCGCCGGAAAAGGGAAGCATGAAGACCCGGAATAGCCCCCGGGTTGGCGGGGACAGGCGGGGGGCGGCAGCGACACGATAAGTATATGATCTTTCCCCTTTCAGGTCTGCAAAGCAAGGGGGGGGCCCTGTTATACGGGGGGGGGGGCTGTATACCATGGTACCGCGTATGACTGTGAAAAAGCCGAGGGGGGGACTTTTCAGAATTTTTTGTGTAAAAAAACTCGGCTTATACACGGAAAACGGTATTTTGTGTACACTTTTTTTTAATTGTTTGTGCTTTTTTTTCTATATATTGATTATTTTTGTGTAAATTTAATAAAAATTTTGATCTTTTTTTATTTTTTAGTTTTTTGTCTTTTTATTAGTTTGTGAAAAATTTTTTTTTGGATTAGTTTGATACTTTTTTTTTTTATTTTTTATTCTGTTATTGGGTTTTACCCACATTGGGGTTACGGGCCAAATACGTCCAGTCTTTGGTTTTGTTTATATTAATAATTGACATGTTTGCTTTTTTTCCCATTAAAATAAAAACGCCCCATGAGCTCTATTAGTGTGATTTCCCCAAATTAATTGGACTTTTAATTAAAAGCAACTTTGATGCAATTTTTAAATGCGACCACTCCTGTAAAACCCCTCTGTGTGACAACCCTTAGGTATACCCTGAAAAACAGACCCACTATTATGGGAGGTAACAACATTTTAGAAAAAACCTGTGATGGGCCGCACTCTTATCCTGTACTTTGTGCGTATTCTGTGCAGGCATTACAGGGATCAGCTGTTTCCGCACCGGCCTCGGGAAAGGGAGTGGCGCTTTTTTGGGGGAACAAAATATTTTGTATGCAGAAAATGACCCCAAAGCACCTCGCATCCGGAGTACAGGGGGGGACATATTTACCGTCTCCTTCCATCAATGCTGGGACCCTTTACAAATTAATTAAGCCCCTTCGGCCAGGGGGGGGGGCCTGTATCCTACTAACACTGGGTGTGGGGCTGGAATATCTACCGCTGACATACCAGGATTGACGTAACCCCTGACGATTGTAGGATTGGGGAATGTGTTTTAAATTTTTCAGTTTCATGCAGATATGTGGTTTGCGCTGCCTTGGGGCTAGAAAATTTGGGAAAATGTGGGGAATGTGCTCAAGTACCTATTTTATTCCCAGGTTCTTGATCACTACTATTTATAAAAGCACCTGGGCACACATAACTGACAACTGATGCCCATGTGCAGCCCGGGGGGTTATACGGGGCTGTGCACTGTCAGGGCGCACGACACAACCGGATCCTTTTTAATGAAAACTTGCATAAGTTGCACCTACAAAAAACAAGTAGCCCCGTTTTAATTCTTATATCTTTGCTTTGATTAATGAGCTGGGGAACAGCTACATTTGTCCACATGTTTGGTGCGAAAAAAAGGGCTTCCCGGCACTTTAAGGGATTGGGGAAAGGGTCAAGAGGCCAAATTTCACCCAAATTTTACAGAATTACAGAAAATAAAAATTTTGCCCAACGTGGATTACAATATATCCCAAAATGTTTGTGTTCCCTGGTTCTGTCATTGTGGAGTTCACGGCCAGAAACGCACCTACCCGAGTGAACACTTGAGGCATAGGATGTACAAGGAGGGCAGTTTAAAATTTTGCTGGACTTTTTCTAAACTTTTTAATTTAGAATTTAAATGTGATCCATTGGTTTTTGGTGGATTTTCGCCCTATTTTTTGTAAGGGGTAAAATTAATTTAAAAAAACCACAGCAGAATTGACACGTCCGGGGACGAAATACACATGCCTTCACTTTTATGGAAAAAACATTGAAAAAAAAAACCTCAAAAAGTCACCCGGCAATTCCCAGTAAAAAACTTTTCGTAAAATTTTTCAAGCAAACAAAAGATGGCACAGCAGGAAAAGAGTATGAAAGCCTTCTTTTGAAGTGAGGGTGATCAACGATGGAACGGCGCCACGAGAAGGGGATTCCCCCTTTAATGGAGTCTTTTACATAGACACATCTGGGGTGACATTGTGATCCTGCTATGAGCAAAGGCTTGGACCAGATGACCCCGGAGGTCCCTTCCAAATCTACTATTCTTTGATTCTATGATCTTATAAACAAATGTTTTTGTCAAAGGCCAAATGGGAATTGCTGAGGGGGTACTCTCCGAAACGCTTTGCCTTTTGTTTTATCCCACATGCTTGCACCCCACTGTGGGCCCCCTCTTTGATCCCTTGAATATATTTACCCAGGTTCAAAAAAATGGATTTTTTTTATGAATTTCCGATGACTTCTGTGCTGGTTTTTCCAATACTTTTTTTTTATTCCCCCTTGGGCTGTTATCGGAAACAGCGCACAGGTGAGCCGGGCCCACTCGTTCTCTATCAGCTTCATTCTATCATATCTCTATTGTCTGGGGATCGGGGCTTTTAATGGATCTGCAAATTTAGGTTTTTTTAATAATGTGATTACATTTTTTTTTTTTTTTGCTGTGATTTTTCCAAAATGCCAAGAACACCTAGTGCACGGAGGGAAGAATAGAGGGGGCGGGTCATAGGAGAGAAAGAGAGTAAAAAAGAGCAAAGCAAAAATGATCAATCTAGGAGACATCCCGGGGACTGGAGCCCCCTTTAAACCCGTCCCCCGGCAGGGGGGGAACAAAGAGGAGTCCTTGGGGGGGCGGGAGTGGAGGAACCCCCCATGGCGCCCCCAAAACCACTATCAGTCGCTGGGGAGTGGAGGGACTAGGGCGCAGAAGGGATGGCCCCGAACTGCTGGAAGTGCTGCCCCACTTTAGCCCGAAAACCGAAGGCCACCCTGTTGTGGATCAGGGACAAAGTCGTGGAATCTCGGAAGGTGGGCAGACCTAGGGCCCGGGGACTCTGAGCGCACCTGACAAAACCCGTGGCCACTGGATTGGGGCCGCCTATGAAGACTGCAGGAGAGGAGGGGAAATACCCCCGGGTGAGCGGCCGGAAAGGTTTTATGAAAGGGTCTTGGGAAGTGGCCCCGTATCATCTAAGAGCTGGCCAGGGTGCACCCCGAAGGAGACAGCACCCGGTGGGGGGATTGGGGATTGCCCGTAAAAATAAAGAAATGCAATCTGGCTCCCCAGTTATTTTTTGCGCCCTCCTGCACCGTCACCAACACCACACCATCACTTAGATTTTGCTACCAACTCTGGAGCCAACCTTTCCTTGGGGGGAGAAGCCTCCCGCGCGTTACACCCCGCTCCGTTGGGCCCCCAGCAGCGCTGGGCCCCTGATCAAAAAAACAGGTGGATCACAAACGGTTTTTCCCCCTTTTTCATATTTTTCCCCCTTTTTTTTGCCCCGGGTTACTGCCATTTGAACAAAACCCCCCAACTGACCCCGGGCCCCCCTTTCCCAAAAAAACCCCCCACCCCCCCGGGGGGCGTACCTAATTTAAAAAATTCATGAGTCAAACTGCCTAGATAATGCCCCACAGGGGGTCACGCACAAAAAAAATCACACAGTGATTTTTTCAGTACATAAAAAATCCCCAAGCGTATATGAAAAAACCCGAGTACACAAAATGATGATCCCCCCTGAAAGGGTGCACAAAGTGATGTCACCTACAAAAATTTAAAAACAAAATGGACAAAGCAAAAAAAAGGCTAGCCTGGTTTTCTTTTTAAGAGATAAAGGGAAAAAAGTAATAACAGCACAAAATATGCAAATTGCCTCTTTTTACAAGGGCTCGAACTTTTTTTTTCCACTTTGGGGAAATAGCAATCCCAAATCAATATTGTTTTTTACGAGCCCTTTTAATTTTTCCCAAAGGGTTTTGGGCCCCAAAAAAAGTTTTCTTTGCGACATGTTGTTTCAGGTGTTTTTTCCTCGTCAGTGTAAAAATTGAGGTATGATTTGGCTGTGTGAGAAAAGGTTTAAAACCGGGTCAAAAATGTCAAAAAGTTGTCAGCGTTTGATCATGGGGGGACATTGACCCCCGGGGGGCTGTCACACAGGCGATCGGGACAATTTAGGACCAGCCATTTTTTGGGAAAAGATTGGGAAAAATTTTTTTTTCCCCGATTTTCTCCCGCTGACAGGCCGCAGTTAGGGGGGCGGTGGTTTCCTTTTGGGAAAAATGGGGGGGATTTATTACCCTTGGTACCTTGGATACAAACCGGGGGAGAGAGAAGGTGGTTTCCCAAGGGTTTTTTCGGTATTTGGCAGCGAAAATGCCCGATACCTCAGTTTTCCCCTGGTACCAGCTCCCCCCGGGTTCCGAGAGGCGGGGGGAGCTAGTTTATGCGCATTCCCCGGTGTCCACGCACGATGCTGGTGTACACTGGGGGACCATCGCCCCGGTTTTCGGTCCTTTCGAAAAAAACCCGGCGACCCTCAACCGCTTTTTTTGTGGTTATGCCCCTGTCACACGTGGGCAATTGCGAACGTCACGTGCGCAGGTTTTTTCACCGTATTGACCCCGTGTGACGGCCCCCCTTTAAAATGGAGATCTAAGCTATAAAGTTTCTCCTTTGAAAAAATGTTGTTTTTCCCCGGGGGGAAAAAAAAACAATTTTTTTTTGTACTTGTGTACCTTTTTTTAAAAACTAACAAAAAAAAAAATAAGTGTGATACAGTGTTTGGGCCAAAAATTTGCACCCCCCAATTCTGTAATAAAATTTTTGTTTCTTCCCGAAAATTTTTAAAACCAAAACTTTGGGTTTTTTTTCTTCATTTTCTTTGTCTTTAAAAGAAAAAAACAAAAGGGGAAAAAAAAAAAAAAAGAAAACCCTTGATCATTTCACACAGAACTCCAAAAAAAGGGGCCGGGGAAAAATTTTTTGGCACCCTCAGCCCAAAATTGGGGTTTCACAAAAAACCTTTTTTCCCAAAAAAAATTCAAACCCCTTCCCCGGGGGCCTCAATGAGTTTCTTACAAAGCTCTGCGGGAAAATTTTTGCCCTTTTTCTTTGGGAAAATGCTCCGGTCCCTGTTTTTTGAAGGGTGCCTTTCCAAAAATGCCCTTTTTAGATCCCTTTTAAAAAGGGGTTTTTGGGATTAAAGGTTTTGGGGCTCATTTTCTGGGGCCCCCTTTTAAAATTTTCCCCCCCCTTTTTTTTTAAAAACCCCCTTTTTAGTGTTTTTGAAGTTTTTTTTGGGTCATTGTCCTGCTGGAAAAAAAATGACTTGAGGGGACCCACCCTTTTTAACTGGGCCCCACATTTTTTTGCAAAAAATTTTTTTGTAGTCTTTAACTTTTAAAGCCATGCACCGGCCCCAAAAAAATCCCGTGTCAGGGCCAAAGCAAAACCCCAAAAAAAAAGGGAACCCCCGCCCTGTTTATGTAGGGGCCCTGTTCTTTCTTTAATGCCCCCTTTTTTTTTCCTTAAAATCTATGTTTTGCCTTTGCCCAAAAAAGGGGGAAAGTTTTACAAAAAATTTTTTTGGGTTTTCAGCTAAGTTTTAGCAAACCCAGCCCGGGTTTTTTATGTCCCCGAGGTTAAAAAAGTGGGGGCTTCCCCGGGGGGCTCCCTTAATTCCTTTTCATTTAGACGGGGGTTTACCTGTTGGGCCCCGGACTCGGGGGAGCTTGAAATTTTTTGGTGTTAGTCAAGGGGTTTTTTTTCCACCCTGCACAATCTTTCTTGAAAAATTTTTTACAATTTTTTTTTTGTCCACATCTAGGGGGGGTTGTCACAGTGCCCTGGGGTTTAAAAGTTTTTGTGACACTGCGCCGGTAGAAACCAAAAATTTTAGGTCTTTGGAATGGATTGTATCCTTGAGATTTCTCACTTCCCAAAAAATTTTGGGTTTTCAAGTCCTAGCTTTTTTTTGGGCCCTTTTTTTTTTCTCCCTAATCAATGTGGGACAAAAAGGGAAAAGGAAGAGGGGTTTAATCAACTTTTTAAAAAATGTCAATGGCTGCAAATGTGTTAAGTTATTGCCAAAACCTGTTAGGGGCCACAGGGAAGTTACAGGTGCTTTTAATTACACAAATTAGAGAAGCATCACATGTTTTTTCTAACAGTGTCAATACTTTTGTCCACCCTCTGTTTTATGATGGATGTGGAATTATATCCAATTTGGTTTTAGTACAATTCTTTTTGTTTTTTTTTCTTTGAAGACAAATTAAATGAAGATAATATCCCAAAAAGAATTTGTGACTGCAATCATTTTCAGGAAGAAAACTGAGTATTATCTGACAGAATTGCAGGGGTGTCAATACTTTTGGCCAACACTGTACAAGACAAGCTTTCGGGACTTCGAAGAGACCTGAGAAGTCTCGAAAGCTTGCTTTGTAACGTCACTTATTTTATTTTTGTTAACCATTAAAAGGTATCACAACTACAAGTTTATTGTCTTGTTTGTCCCACTGACAGCAATCAACATTTTTTCAACTGGCTAAGGGTGCTTTCACACTGGCGTTTTTGAAAAAATGCGGCAAATCGGTCAAAAAAAAAGATCTGCAGCATTTTCCGCCTAACTGCTGCACTTGCGCACAATTGCGACAAGCCCCATGCATTGTCTATGGGACTTGCGCAACTGCAGAAACAGCACTTGCTGTGTCTGCCGCACACTTACCGCAAGCCCCATAGACAATGCATGGGGCTTGCCGCAACTGTGCAGCAAGTGCAGCCATTAGGCAGGAAAATGCGGCAGATGCGTTTTTTTGACCTGATCTGCCTCATTTTTCAAAAACTCCAGTGTGAAAGGGGCCTAACACGGTACCGAAACTTTTTTTTTTTCTTCTATCCTTATGGAAGTAACATGTCAGGTCTGGCATGCCAGTATATTACAAGAGTTTAAGCCCCTTGCATGCTCCTCTGGCGGTGGTTTCATATGTTCTCATAGCCTCTAGGTTGTGTGTGGCGGCTAAATGGAGTCTCACCTCCCCCTTCTATGCAAGACTGACGGAGAAGATTAACTCCATTTTTCAAAATGAATATACCCTGGCTTTAGATCTGAAAAGTAAAAGGTCCTCATTGGAGAATTGGAAACTTTGGGCAGACCACCCTCTCGCTGCCCGGTCCCGGTGGTCTGACTTCCTCCCCCTCCCCCCCCTTCTATGGTGGTTGGGATGGGGGTGAGGTTGGTCCTTATGTTGTTGCCTTCTCAATTTCATAGGCCCTGTCTATTCCACCCCTTCCCTCCCTCCCCCCATCCCGTTCTATATTTTATTTGTTGTTGACTTGTACTATTTTCTGTTTCATTCCATGTCTGTTTTAAAATTTCAATAAACATTGCTTGGATCTAAAGAGGATTTGGAAGATTAAAATTTTACATCTAAAATAGTATTTTTTAACCAGCTATAGCAATCAATACAATCTTATAGTTAATACTTTTAGAAATTTACTACTGGTTCTACATGTGGATGAGGTCTTCAATAAAGTACTGAACGGAGGTTGTGCGTTTGTTCCACAAAAGGTGATTAACATTGGGTAACCTTCTGTTCCAAGTGACACAAATAAGGGGCGCTCTCTTCAGAATTCAGGTCCCAGAATTGGCTCATACTGTTGGGTCATACAAATACAGGCAAAAAAAATGCGGCTTTTGTCTCTACATAATTAATTAAAAAAAACCCTTTTATTCTTGTAATGTGCAAAAATCATTTGCAATTAAATATTTTATACATTTCAGTAGCACCTTTGTTATCTATTCAGTACAGTGTTCTGTCTGCTATTTAAACTGTGGGTTGTACCACAAGGATATTAAGCAGACGAATATCTGAACACATACTGTATATGATGCACAAAATCGGACAACTAGGAGCTTGTCAAGAGATTCCCAACTCTTCTTACATCAAGAGGATGTTTCTGGTTTGCGAGTTAAAATTATTGACAAAAATTTCTTTCTAAAAAAGAAAGTGACAAAAAACTAATTTTACATCATAGAGAAGCTTTCTGGATTCTGAATCTTAGAACAGGCAAACCAAACTGCTTTAATCGTAAAAATAGTTTGGCATTATTTATTAACTTATATATATTTATTATGGCGTAAGATAATGTAATAATTTTTTATTGTATAGTTATTTATTGCATACATTTTCCTGATGCATTCGGTATTATTAATAGCACTTGGATTATCTTGCATCTTGTAACTGTATTGTGGCATACATAAGACTGACATGTCCCTATGTATTTCTAATTTTACAATTTTGTGACACTAATAATAATAATAATTTTACTTAATTAGCACCAACATATTCCGCAGCACTTTGCAATTCAGAGGGTATACGATATGATACGATACAATACAACACAACACAAAACAATACTATATAATAATACAATACAATAATGTGATAAAATACAATACAGATAATGACACAATAAAAAAAATAAATGTTTCAAACCATGAGGTGTGAGGTCCCTGCTTGCAAGCTTACAATCTATTAGGAAATAGGGAGGCACAAAAGATAATTGTAAGAACTGCCATGATATATGGTCCAGCCATCAATATAATAAATAGGGGATTCACATAATGCTGCATGAACCAGTAACCAGCCGGGATCTGTACAGTACAGATTAAAGTGTTTATATAATGCATGGAGGCTGTAGAAAGATGACACAAGAGGCCACATTTGGAGAAGGACAGAATGGGAATAATTAGACAGATGACGTGAGGAGATATTTAATACTGACACTTGTCTGTACCAGTCACACTATGATTAAGATCTTGGAAGAAGTTCAAAATGTGTAATTGTGACCTCACCTTGTCTTATACTAAGTTTTTAAAAAAAATTCATATAAATGGGATTTAAAGCAATTTTTCATCACAACTATGTATGTTGTTGCTGGATTTTTTACAATGGCTGTGAAATTGAGACTAGTGATGGGTGAACCTGCTGATGTTCGAGTTCGGCGAACAAGACCAGACAGTGTGGGTGTCTGTAACTGGCTGTACGTGTAACGTGGAAACAGCCCATACATTTTACAATCTACCGAGCAGGGTGACGCAGGAAAGTTCACCCGAGGTCAGAGCTGAGCTGCATCACTGGCACTGAATTCGGGTGAACCTTACTGTGACGTCACTCCACTCACAGCCCACAGTGTGGTTCAGCTTACCAGCGAATGAACGTCACACAGGATTTATGGGAACGGTTGTTATGGTGGTAATAAACATGGTTAATGAGAGATGTGGGTTTTTTTCTATTTTTTTTTACTCTGTGTTCTTATTTACAAATAAAATATTTTTCACGGTGTTGGTGTTTTATTTAATGTTTACTTAGAGGTTCCTAATGGCCGGGTCTAACATTGGCCTGACATTATGAACCTTGAGTTTAGTACCAGCTGGCATTAACCTCTATATTACCCAGTCTGATTCCGGCACCAGGGTAACTGTAAAAGTCGGGGTACAGCACCAGCTGGCTGGCAACCAAAAATACTGTGAAGCTCCACGTCGTTTTTTTATTTAATTATTTGAAAGAAATAAGTTTTAAAAAGGGCTCCATTGTCTTTTATTTACCAGCTGGGTACAACTAGGCAGTTGGGGGAGGGGGGTGGCAGCCTAGCTGGAAACGAAAAATACAGCAAAGCTCCACATTTTTTTTTAATTACTTCAAGAAATGATTTAAAGTTAACATGTCACCATATTTTTGTGTATTAAACTAAAAGCGCCGCTTTCAGCAGCACCTATGCTGAATTTTAAGAAGGTGGCCATTATGCCTTGACTCCCTCTGTATGCCAAATAAATAACTTATAAAAATCTCCTACCCAGTATGACACACTGTGCTCTGCCCTACTGCGGGCTAAGCCTAAAACTCATCTACCCGTCCTCCTCCTAACCATCACACCTGCCCCCTCAGTCCTCCTCACCATCACACCTTCCCCCTACATCCTCCTCACATCACACCTGCCCAGTCCATCCTCCTCACCATCACATCTGCCCCCTCTGTCCTCCTCACCATCACACCTGCCCCCTCCCTCCTCCTCACATCACACCCTTCCTCTCCTTCCTCCTCACCATCACACCTGCCCCCTCCGTCCTCACTATCACACCTGCCCCCTCTGCCCTCACTATCACACCTACCCCCTCCGTCCTCCTCCTCCTAACCATCACACCTGCCCCCTCTGTCCTCCTCCTCCTCACCATCACACCTGCCCCCTCCGTCCTCCTCACCATCACACCTGTCCCCTCCGTCCTCCTCCTCACCATCACACCTTCCCCCTCCTTCTCACCATCACACCTGCCCCCTCCATGCTCCTCCTTCTTACCATCACACCTGCCCCCTCTATCCTCACTATCACGCCTGCCCCTCCGTCCTCCTCCTTCTCACCATTACACCTGCTACACATATACACTGAGAGTGCATTTTGATTCTGCTTTTGGCATACATGGTGAGTACACATATACACACTCACAAATACACTCAGACATATTCACATATACACAGACTCTCACACATACAAACACTCAGACATATTCACACATACACACACTCAGACATATTCACACATACACAGACACCCACTCACACATACACACACTCACTCACACATACACACACTCTCTCTTAATGCCACACACCTTAAAGATGCTGTGAGCCGCTGCGGTACCTGCTTTATTGTGACTTCCGGGTACTGCTCATGACTCACCCAGGCCAGGGGACTCAGATCTCAGGCGCAGTCTGGAGGTCACGGGTGGCGGAGCCTGAGGCTGTGGCCCTGGTGGTCAATGAAAAAGGGGAAAAATAAAAGAAAATGAAAAATTAAGTTTGTTCGTGATGCGACCTGTAGGTCCTGGTGATGACACCGGCGCTGTTGGAAACCTCCGGGGTGATGGGCGGCAGCAAGATGGAGTGGCTCCCTACAGGAGGAGCGGGATCCCCGGGGTGTTGGAAGTAGGAATAGATGGTGTAGTACGGCAGCGCAGTCACTGTGGAGCTAGGCAGGAGAATAACAGTTCAAGGAAGAAATCACTGACACGTTGCTCACTCTGAACAGGTATTTACTCCGGTATTCTGCAGGCATACAAGGTAATGCAGGCGTTGTTGCAGAGTAATGGATCGGGTGGTTCTGGCAAAGAGTAGTGTCCCTCTGCAGCTCCTCTGGTGTTCCTTCTCTATAACACTCTTTGCCTTGCTATACCCGTGTGGTAGCACTGAAGGCACTCGTTTGGGTTGCCGCTGCTGACGTCTCTCCACGGTCCCTGGCCCTCAATTGTGGGTGCTCCTGGTATAGTCTGCGATGGTCTTTGGCTGATGGGTTGTGCTCCTAGAGAGGCATCGACCACTCCGGGATTTGTGGTTCAGGGATGTAGCCGACCGAACCACTTCGGAGCCGGTACTCCGGGTTTGGACTGGGCATGGATATACAGTTACCTGTTCTATTCTTGGCCCATTTCTCTTCTGGGTCACCAGGTTGAGGTGCCCTCCCAGTTAGCTTCTCTCTTTGCTGTTCTGTAGCTTCTCCAATTCTGCTTCATCTGCTGCGCAGCTCTGTGCAGCTCCCTTCTGACTTCTCAGCTCTCAACTCACTTCCTCTTCTTGACTTGACTAACTTTGTCACTCACTCACTAACTCCTTGCTGCTTTCCCCACTGCTTTATAACCTAGCCTCTCCTCCCACCAGGACCGGTTACCCTGGTAACGGGTGTCTAATTGGTCCTCTAACACTAAGGCTGCTTTCACACAGCGTTTTTGTGCTGTCCGAGGGGATCCGACTTTTTGCAGGTCCCCTCGGACAGCAACGGATCCAAACTGATGCCTGCAATCGGATGCCAAATAGGCATCCGATTCTGATATTTTGCAGCATCAGTTTGGATCCTCTCTCCTCTCCCTGCTCCTCCTGTCACCTCGTCCCCCTCCTGTCACTTTTCTCCCCTTCTCTCTTTGCTCCCTCTTTGTAGCCCCTTTTGTCCCCTTTCGCCCCCTCTTTGTCCCCTCTGTCCCCTCTTTGTCCTCCTCTTTGTCCTCCTCTTTCGCCCCCCTTTTCCAGACCTTAAAAAATAAAAAAATCTTTATTCTCACCTATCCACGACTCCTGCGGCACTTCCAGCTGTCTTCTTCTGATCCACAGGACCTGGCGTGATGTCACAGTCACATGACCGGTTACCGCGGTAACCGGTCTTGTGACTGTGACATCACGCTAGGTCCTAGAAGAAGATGGCTGGAAGCTCCCGGGACTCGTGGATAGGTGAGGATAAAGATTTTTTTTATTTTAATCCTTTCTTTTCACTAAATTTCACTTCTGCAATGTATGAATATACATTGCAGAAGTGAAATTAGATGGCACAGAGCGATTTTAGTGTACTGAGCATGCTCAGTACACTAAAATCGGGTCCGAGGAATGATCAGCTGTTTCCTCGGACCCGCGCTCCATAGGTTCCATGTTATTTGGAGCGGATCAGGTCGGATCCAATTCGGTCCGATTTGACCCACTGTGCCAAAAATCGCAGCAGTCTGCGATTTTGGGCACAGCAAAAAAACAGACAGAATCGGATCCGACAAAAATCGGATGCCACTAAGGGCAAATCTGATCCGATCTGTGCCCATAGGATAACATGTAGCCAAACTCAGATCCGGTGCTGTCCGATTTTCAACGGACAGCATCGGATTGCAGAAAAACGCTGTGTGAAAGCACCCTAAGTGTTGTATGTGGTGCTGGAGCTTCAGGATTATCCTACTCATCACTAAAAACAAAGATACGACACCTTCAGTCGGGGGTGTAGTCCCCTTTTGTGACGCATGACTCACCGTGGCAGGGGACTCCGGTTTAGACAGGCTGTAGCTCCTTCCTCCTTGTCACGGGTGGACCGCGCCTGCCGGTAGCGGGGCCCGGTGGAGTGCAGATCAAAAGTTGAAGACGTCTTGTAGGAACAGATTAAAGGGGTTAATTTATTCGTGACGCCACCAATGAGTAGTTCGGTAAGTCCTACCGACGCTGCGGAACCTCCGGGGGATGGACAGCAGCAAGATGGAACGCTCCCCACAGGCTGAGCGGTGATCCCCAGAGGCTGGAGCTGCTTAAGATGTTTTTGCGGCAGCTGCGGTTACCTTGTGTGCGGACGGATGCAATCATAAGTAAGCACGGACACTGTAAGTCTCTGTAACGGGTCTTTACTGTAACCAGCAATCAGTACATGGCATACAGTTAACGGGTAGTGGACCGGATGGACTCAGCAGTGATAGGTGTCCCTCAGAGATCCGTGGTGTTCCTCCATTCTAGCTAAGTATCTGCCTTTGTCGCCCAGGAATACCAGGTCGGGTACGGGGAGGCTGCTTCAATCCCTATCCAAAGTATACGTTATGGATGTTTTGGGGAGCCTTGGATCCCTCGGTGGGTACACCGCTGGTTAGACGACTGGAATTTGGCTGATAGTGGGGTGCTCCTGTAAAGCTGCTCCTCCACGCTTCTGGTTCGCGTAGCAGAGGTGAACTGCTGCCAGCTTCGGTACCAGTGAACCGGCTGAGAGTTGGGCACGGGGGTCTTTTGGAACCCGTGTTTGGTGATGCCCGATCCCGGTTGTTCAGGCCTCAGGTGCTAACACCCGACCGGTGACGGACCGGGGCTGCACGGCGGTGCAGAGCCCCCGCTCCTACATTACTCCAAGTTCAAGTCTCTCTCTTGTCTCGACTAGACTCTTGTGTGTCTAATTGTGTTAACTTCTCCTACACACTACCCTTGCACTCCGCCCACCAGGACCCTGGTTGGTCCCCCTCTACTAGTGTTGCATGCAGGGTTTGGATCTCTAAGTTAACCAGATGACTGCTGGGTCAGAGAATATTGCTGCTGCATTTATGGCTGCAATACCCTCCTGTGACGCACTCGTTGCGGGGCGCCACACGCACTCTTAGTGGGGCGCCACACTCCCCCTTGGGAAATTGCACTTATCCCCAAGTGTCCAATCTACCCAACCCGGTACAGAGGAAAACTTTTATATATGCATACATAAACAATAAACACTTTTAATAATGACAGTATTCTTGTTTTTCTTCCCGTCCGGAAGGCG
The DNA here is from genome assembly GCA_033576535.1 of Allobates femoralis. NCBI lineage: Eukaryota > Metazoa > Chordata > Amphibia > Anura > Aromobatidae > Allobates > Allobates femoralis. The sequence goes on along the minus strand of JARQOC010000005.1, from coordinate 72,395,405 downwards.
CTGTGTCTTTAAACGTTGCAAAACATAAATAACAGTTGCCAGTTCAACGAAACCGGATTAACTCTTGCGGACCCAGTGGTTACTATCACTGTCTTTTCCAATGTCCGGCATATGACGTCAATAGGAGGCTTCTGATTGGTCAGCCGCCTTACATTCATGTACAAGCGTGAAGGCGCTTGTTTGAGCGGTACCCGGAAGTCACAATAAAACGGGTGCCGCTGCGGCCCCCTGTAAAATGGACCGTGGCGTGCTTTTGTTTCTGCGGTGCCCCGGGCCGCAATGTGAAGCCTCGTGGGCTGCATGCGGCCCGGGGGCCGCTTGTTTGAGACCCCTGCTCTATGGCCTCTTCATCAGGCTAATAATGACACCCATTCTGAAGACACACACATATATACGTATACAGTGTAGGATGATGCAGTAAATACAAAAGGTGACATAATGCAGAAAAAAGTACTCAGTCTTGGGAGGGGGAGAGGAGCTGGGGAGGTAAAATCAAAGTTCTGAGATAAGAGGCACAGTTTGCATTATTGTTCTAAGATTAGTGGTTGATTGAGACCTGAAAATTCCTCAATGAATGTAGAAAGCTATAAATCCATGTGAGACATTCATTCCTGCTTTAAGTGTGTCAAAGTTCATTATCAATTTTTTTTTTTTTTTTTTTTTTTTTAACAATTTTTATTGAAAATAAAATGTTCTGTACAATGGTCTAGATATGGCTTGAAGTATACATTGTAAGCTTGTTATAAGATAGTAAATGGCAGAGTGCATATTTCGAGCGTGCTGCATCATGTCAGAATAACAAACAATGAAAACACAAGGTGAAAAAAAAAAACAACGTAACGCAAACAAACAGAAGGAAACAAAGCAAAGGCAAAACATTTACAAAGAAAGAAAAAAAAATGTAAAAAAAAACAAAAAAAAATTAAAGCAAACTAAAAGAAAAAAAAAAGCAAATAGGTCAAAACTGGGAGGGGGGTGGGGGAAGGGGCTATCTGGAACAGGTACTTTTTTCTTGTATATCACCCATCAAGGGTGCGTTAACTTTGAGGGTTGTGCAGGACTCACCGACACCGGGATTGACCTCTGACACCAGGATGGGCCTCTGACCCTTAGATGTGTCTCTATTTGGCAGCTCTATCGAACATGTATCTATGTAGGCTCTTCCCTAGTAGTACCTGCTCTTGATACCACACTGTAGGCTGGAAACAAGTTCTGATGTCATCTCTGATTCGTTGTGGGAGCAGAGAGATGAAACTTTCCCCAGGTTTCAAAGAAGGACTTCACCTTTTCCTCCTTGTGCAAGGAGGCCTCAGCCCAATCCATCTGAAGCAAAAATGATAGTTTGTCTAAAAAAGATCCCAAATGGAGGAGCTTGGTCATGGATCCATACCTGCAGGATGGCCTTAACTCCGGCTGCCGCCACCATGTGCAGCAGTTTACGGGCCCCCGGAGAGCATGTGTATTTATCTGGCTCTAGATATCCAAAAATGGCCCATAGCGGCTCATCAGGGGCAAAGTTTTGTCAGGTGTGCAGTGGTAAATTGTCGTATTTTGGTCCAGAAGGGCTGGATGGTCGGGCATGTCCACAGGCAGTGGAATAGATTGGCTTCGGGGGAGCGGCACTTAAAGCACTCGGAAGTTGTGTATAGCCCCATTCTATGACCCTTCTGGGGAGTTAAATAGGATCTGTGGCAGATTTTCAGTCTCATTTCAATGAAACGGGCTGAGGGGAGGAGTTTGTGCGCTTGGTCTAGAGCTTTTAGGATTGTGCTGTGGGATAGGGCGGGATCATCAATCTGCCATTTTGTTAATGGGAATTGAGATTGCTCATAGTCCAGCGTGCCATGGATGAATTTGTAGTTGGAGGCTATTTGGCCCGTTGAGGTGTTAGATCTAGTGAACCATGTAAGTAGGTGTGGACTCCACTCTCGCTCAGGCAGACGGGTTAATATCTTTGTGACATAACTCTTAGCCTGTATGTATTGGAATGGGGGGAATATGGCGATCGGGGTATTTAGATTGCATTTCCTCTCTTGAATACATGCGGCGTTCCCTTGGGTGGGTCAGATGTTTAATCGATGTTATGCCCTGAGAGTGCCACTGGTGGAAGACAGGGTGGGTGTGTCTGTTTTGGAAATGGGGGTTACCAATAAGTGGGAGGAGGAGGGATATCTGTGGAGAGAGATGGAACTGTTGGCGTATTTTCTGCCATGCTTTCCATGTAGACAAAAGGAGGGGGTTCACCTTCACCTCAGTTGGCAGTTCGGTATAAGGGAGGTGTAGGAGAGCAGGTAGAGCTAGTCCTGGTGTGAGACGGCACTCTAAATCATATTGGGCATAGCAGGATGTCCCTCCTAGCCAGTCCACCACCACTCGGAATAGGGACGCTAAATTATAGTGTCTGATATCGGGGAAGTTTATCCCACCATTTCTCTTCAGTTTGAAGTAATTTGTAGGCAATGCGGGGCTTCTTTCCCTCCCAGATGAATGAGCGGTATAGAACAGTTGATCCGTTTCTCCTCTTTGGGGGTTAAGTAGATTGGGAGAGTGTGAAAAAGATAGAGGAGGCGTGGGAATTCTGTCATTTTAATTAAGTTGGCTCTGCCCAGGTATGATAGGTTAAAATCTTTCCATTTGGCTAAAGTGGAGTTTAGGTTGTTGAGGTATAGGTTGATGTTGGTTTTGTGTAGATTAGCCGGGTGTCTCGTCACTCGCACTCCTAGGTATTTTAGTGAGCTAGTGGTCCACTGACAGGGGAACCCTGATGTCCATGACGGTATGGAGGGGCCACTTAACATCATCACTTCTGTTTTGTCCCAGTTAATGTTATAGCCCAATAGGCCTCCTATGTCTTCTAGTTCGCGTGTAAGAGAGTGCAGAACCTGTTTGGGGTTAGTTACTACCAGCAGGACATCATCTGCGAATGCGGCGACCTTGAGCTCCCTAGAGCCCACTGTGAGTCCCTAAAAGTAGGGGTCTGCAACAGATGGCGTAGTAAGGGGTCAATAGAGAGGTTAAATAGGAGGGGTGACAGAGGGCATCCCTGTTGACTCCTCGGAAGAGGTCTATAGTTGGTGCGCTGCATCCGTTGATAGAGACCTGGGTATTTGTGTTCGTGTGGAGATATTGGATATATTCCAGGAACCTTGGGCCAAAATTTCCCCCTGCCCAGTGCTTCATACAAAAAAGGCCATGCCACTTTGTCAAAGGCCTTTTCGGCGTCTAGACTCATCAGCATTGCGGGCGTGCTTGGTGAGTGTTGGGCCAAGACCGTAGCAGCGACCGCCAGGCGTATGTTTACCACACTGCTCCGCCCCTGAGTAAAGCCCGTTTGCGCCTCGCATAGGAGACCGGGTAATATCAGTTGTAAGCGTCTTGCTAAGATTTTTGCCAGGAGTTTGTAGTCATGGTTGAGGAGTGAGATTGGGCGGTATGATTGTGGTAGCAGTGGGTCTCTATTGGGTTTAGGGATAACTATAGTGCGTGATTCAGTAAATCTATCGATGGGGACCCTCTGGAGGAAAGTTGTGTTGAAGAGGTTAGTCAGGGTGGGCACTAAGTCAGGGGATAGTATCTTGTAGTATTCGGCAGAGAAACCGTCAGGGCCCGGGGTCTTACCGCTGGATGCGTCTGCTATAGCTCGTCTCACTTCGTCCTCTGTTATCTCTGAGTCCAGCGTCACTTGTTCTTCGGTGGTCAGGGATGGGAGATTGATTGAGTTCAGGAAGGAATGAATCGATGGGAGGTTAGCATGGGTGGCTCTGTAGAGGTCTTCGTAGTAGTCGCTAAAAATTAGCGTTATCTCTTCCTGGTCGGTCGTCTGTAAGCCTGTTGTGGGGTTCCGTAGTTTAAGAAATTGGTTTGTAGGGTCGTTTGCCTTTTGTTAGGGTCGCAATAATTTACCCGTCTTGTTTCCCCACCGGTAAAACTTGTTTCGAGTCAGTTGAACTTGCCAGTGTGATTGGGAATGTAATGAGGGAGTCGAGTAGGTGTTTGGCCATGGCATAGGCTTGTTTGTGTGTCAGGGGTTGGGGTTAGGGCAAGCGCCGACTGAGCCTGGAGTAGGGAAGTGTGTAAGGCGTCAAATTTCTTTCTGTGTGTTTTTCTCCTGCTTGACAGATAACTGATGATATGGCCTCTCATAACGGCCTTAGAAGTGGCCCAGAGCAGAGGGGTGTTGTCAGTGTGAATGATGTTGTCATCTAAGAAATCATTCCAGTGTGATTTAAGGAAGATTTTGAAGTCATCCGACCTGCTAGGTATGAGGGAAACCTCCAATGTCTTGTCTGAGGGCTCGGCTCCACTAGAGTTAGAAACAGTGAGATGGAGCGTGGTCTGAGATCAGTATTGGGTGAATACGAGAGTCGTGGTGTTGGGGGAATAGTTGTGAAGAGATGAGGAAGAAATCGATCCGGGAGAAGGATTGATGTGTGAGGGAGTGGCACGTGTAATCTCTGGCTGTGGAGTTTGTCACTCTCCATGGGTCACAGAGTGAAAGCTGTTCCATGAAGTGTAAAAGGGATGTGGTGGCTGCTGAGGTCTGTGGAGAGGGTGAGGAGCGGTCTAGGGTGGGACATTGTACTAGGTTGAAGTCTCCTCCTACTATCAGGCGGCCAGGCTCAAGTCCCAGAAGAACCTGGAGAATCGATGTGTAGAAGATGTGTTGGTCGTGTTAGGAGCGTAGAGGTTGACCAAGAAGTATATTCTCCCCGCTATTTCCACCCTCAGAATTAGGTATCTGCCGTGGCTATCACTAATGGAGTCCTGAATGGTGCATGGCAGGCCCTTTTTTGATGAGAATGGCTACTCCGCATGATGATGAGGTATGCGAGGCAGTGTAGCAATCTCCTATCCAGGGAGCTAGCAATTTACCAGGTTTGTTAGCCCTCCAGTGTGTCTCCTGAAGGAAGACCACAACTGGTGAGAATCGTTTTAGATGGTTCAAGACCTTTTTTGCGTTTGAGGGGGGTGTTAAGGCCTGCCACGTTCCATGACAGAAACCGCAGGTGTGGTGAGGTGTAGGTGGTGTCAGGGTCTGGTGTTTTAAGAGTACTCATCCTGGGTCCCCAAGGCAGGGTCTGTGCAGCATATGGCAGTTGGTGTGTGTTCATTCCTTTCGGTCCCAGCGAGCCACAGAGTGAACAGGTGTCGTCAGTGGTGAGTCCCGCATGGATTTGGTACCTGGGTTAAAAAGGGGGAGAGCATAGCAGGGTAAAAGCAGGGAGGGAGTACAAAAACAACAATAAAGTCAACATTGCAAATCAGTGATAGCAGCTCGCCAAGAACACGCCGTGCTGTCACTGGAAGAAACATTGTATTTTGGAGATGACAGTCTTCCTGTAGTAGGAGATGGTGTGGGTGGCAGGTCTTTAGATCGTTCCACTGTGACGTTCGTGGCATTCCGAAATCTTCCTCCGCCACCTCAGGGTCTTCGTAAATTATTGCACGGTCGCCCTCTTGGACTTTTGAGCTTGGCTGGTAGAGTAGTTGAAATCTGATGTTTTTTTTCAATTAATAGGCGACAGGTGGGTCCAAATGCCTTACGTTTTTGAGCTACAGCCGGGGAGAAGTCTTGGAAGATGAGAACCATTGGAGTCGTGGACATTCAGTTCTCGTTGCCTCGGTATGCTTTCAAGACCTTTTCTTTCACCGCCCAGTTGAGGTACTTTGCTACGACTGGGCGAGGTCTACCTTTTCCGCTGCCTTGGTTGGGCCCTGGGGGCCTAGTCTGTGTGCTCGCTCTATAATCATTGGGTCTTTGCGGAGGTCCATCCGGAGGGCAGATGGGGTCTCTAGTAAGATATTCCATGAGGTGTTCGCCTCCCACTGACTCCGGGATGCCCACAAAACGCAGGTTGTTGCGGCGGTCTCTGTTCTCAATGTCCCCAACTTGTCGCCCATTTTTTCGCTCTGCGGTCTGGCTCTTTGGAGGGAGGACCTCAATTCCGTGATCTCTTTTTCATTGGACTGGATTCTGCTTTCCAGTTCTGTGATCTTTTGAGAGTTGGCCGTAATTAGGGTCATAGCTGCTGCGAGCGCGGCATGGAGGGCATCAAACCGCTGGTCGAGTTGTGGCTTCAAGAGCTTGGAGACCTCTTGGGCTAACAAAGATATTTGTGAAGGGTCTTGCTCGGAGGGTTCCAAGTAGTTTGGTAGTGGGGGAAGCTGCGGTGCGGACAGACTGACCTCCATCTGTGCTTCATGCGAGGGCCCGGCTGGTGGAGAGGTGGGTTGGCGATGTGGGCTCTTAGCAGTTTGCTTACGTGGTTTTGGGGCGGATTTGCCTTTGCGCATTGTGGGTGGTGATTGTTTACTGCGCTGTGGGGGCTCTCTTAGGGCAGTGGGTTTCCTTGTTCGGGTTGTTATTACAAATTTGTCCATTGCGGCTCCCCAGTTGTGGAGAAAAATAGCAGAACAGCGGCAGCAGAAGAGGGTGGTTTGTAAGGTTACTTCTCACAGTGGGAGAGAGAATAGGAAGACTGTCATAGTCTGATTATTGTATCATAGTCTCGGTTGGTGGGGGCAAGGAAGGTGAAAGCTTCACGTCAGTAACAGTCTGGGTATTGGGAAATGGGATTTAACCCCTTGATGACCAATGACGGTTATACCCGTCACGGCTTTGAACTGTCACTACGCGTAAACGCTCCCTTTGGTGACGGAAATGCAGAGAATATCATTCTAATTTTACCACCAACATGAAGTCCGATATGTCATGGAGGAAAGAGAGACAATCTTGGAATCACTGGGTATGTTGTAGCGTTCCGGGGTTATTATCTCAAAGTGACACTGCTCAGATTTGCAGAATGGTGTTTTGGTCCTCAAGGGGTTAAGGTGGGATCTACATAAGCTTGTAGTGTGCAGCAGAGATCAGCAGATGGCACCCATGGGTAGATCCTTGCTGTTGGTCAGGTCCAGCAGTAGCCAGCAGGTGTCACCCTGCTCTATGTGGGGGTTATGCTCTTGGATGCTGGGCTGTTGCCCCACAGGCCGTGGAGGATGGGATTTGTAAAGGACCCCCTGATGTCTTGCCTCACTCAAGGGGGCGTCGAGGTGGGTATTAGCTGTGGTGTTTGTTTCCTGCAAGGGTTAACTTTAACAGAGACTTCCTGTTTTATACTTGCACAATAAGAATGTAGGATCAGGTTGGTGTTAACTAGCACAGTTTCACAGAACCTGCCCACCTCCCCCTTCTATAGTCTGTTGTATAAGCCAAGAGTGAGAGGGTTAATAAGCTTCTTGTAGGAGGCCCTGTGCTGGCTACAGTGCTTGTAGAGTTAAATCCAGGGTAGTGCAGCCAGCAGTTTATAGGTGTCAATAAACCCCAGTGTGTGTTATGGACAGAAGCAGGGCTTAATACAGAGACAATGAGCGATTATAGTCTGATTCATTAAAGGAGAGAGGACACCGGGAGATAGGAGCACAC